>MRSW03000472.1:0-20070 GCA_001923025.3 Taenia multiceps
CAGCTTGACAGGTAGACAAGTGAGTGACACTCTGACATGTGGTGCATTGTTGTCACCTGTCAAGTCAGTCATTGAGGCGTGACAAGGCTTGACAACCTGTCAGCTTGACAGGTGACAGCTTGACAGGTAGACAAGTGAGTGACACTCTGACATGTGGTGCAGTTGTCACCTGTCAAGTCAGTGTGAGGCGTGACAAGGCTTGACACAACCTGTCAGCTTGACAGGTGACAGCTTGACAGGTAGACAAGTGAGTGACACTCTGACATGTGGTGCATTGTTGTCACCTGTCAAGTCAGTCAGTGAGGCGTGACAAGGCTTGACAACCTGTCAGCTTGACAGGTGACAGCTTGACAGGTTGTCATCTTGAGAGTTAGACAAGTGAGTGACACTCTGACATGTGGTGCATTGTTGTCACCTGTCAAGTCAGTCAGTGAGGCGTGACAAGGCTTGACAACCTGTCAGCTTGACAGGTGACAGCTTGACAGGTAGACAAGTGAGTGACACTCTGACATGTGGTGCATTGTTGTCACCTGTCAAGTCAGTCAGTGAGGCGTGACAAGGCTTGACAACCTGTCAGCTTGACAGGTGACAGCTTGACAGGTAGACAAGTGAGTGACACTCTGACATGTGGTGCATTGTTGTCACCTGTCAAGTCAGTCAGTGAGGCGTGACAAGGCTTGACAACCTGTCAGCTTGACAGGTGACAGCTTGACAGGTAGACAAGTGAGTGACACTCTGACATGTGGTGCATTGTTGTCACCTGTCAAGTCAGTCAGTGAGGCGTGACAAGGCTTGACAACCTGTCAGCTTGACAGGTGACAGCTTGACAGGTAGACAAGTGAGTGACACTCTGACATGTGGTGCATTGTTGTCACCTGTCAAGTCAGTCAGTGAGGCGTGACAAGGCTTGACAACCTGTCAGCTTGACAGGTGACAGCTTGACAGGTAGACAAGTGAGTGACACTCTGACATGTGTGCATTGTTGTCACCTGTCAAGTCAGTCAGTGAGGCGTGACAAGGCTTGACAACCTGTCAGCTTGACAGGTGACAGCTTGACAGGTAGACAAGTGAGTGACACTCTGACATGTGGTGCATTGTTGTCACCTGTCAAGTCAGTCAGTGAGGCGTGACAAGGCTTGACAACCTGTCAGCTTGACAGGTGACAGCTTGACAGGTAGACAAGTGAGTGACACTCTGACATGTGGTGCATTGTTGTCACCTGTCAAGTCAGTCAGTGAGGCGTGACAAGGCTTGACAACCTGTCAGCTTGACAGGTGACAGCTTGACAGGTAGACAAGTGAGTGACACTCTGACATGTGGTGCATTGTTGTCACCTGTCAAGTCAGTCAGTGAGGCGTGACAAGGCTTGACAACCTGTCAGCTTGACAGGTGACAGCTTGACAGGTAGACAAGTGAGTGACACTCTGACATGTGGTGCATTGTTGTCACCTGTCAAGTCAGTCAGTGAGGCGTGACAAGGCTTGACAACCTGTCAGCTTGACAGGTGACAGCTTGACAGGACAAGTGAGTGACACTCTGACATGTGGTGCATTGTTGTCACCTGTCAAGTCAGTCAGTGAGGCGTGACAAGGCTTGACAACCTGTCAGCTTGACAGGTGACAGCTTGACAGGTAGACAAGTGAGTGACACTCTGACATGTGGTGCATTGTTGTCACCTGTCAAGTCAGTCAGTGAGGCGTGACAAGGCTTGACAACCTGTCAGCTTGACAGGTGACAGCTTGACAGGTAGACAGTGAGTGACACTCTGACATGTGGTGCATTGTTGTCACCTGTCAAGTCAGTCAGTGAGGCGTGACAAGGCTTGACAACCTGTCAGCTTGACAGGTGACAGCTTGACAGGTAGACAAGTGAGTGACACTCTGACATGTGGTGCATTGTTGTCACCTGTCAAGTCAGTGAGGCGTGACAAGGCTTGACAACCTGTCAGCTTGACAGGTGACAGCTTGACAGGTAGACAAGTGAGTGACACTCTGACATGTGGTGCATTGTTGTCACCTGTCAAGTCAGTCAGTGAGGCGTGACAAGGCTTGACAACCTGTCAGCTTGACAGGTGACAGCTTGACAGGTAGACAAGTGAGTGACACTCTGACATGTGGTGCATTGTTGTCACCTGTCAAGTCAGTCAGTGAGGCGTGACAAGGCTTGACAACCTGTCAGCTTGACAGGTGACAGCTTGACAGGTAGACAAGTGAGTGACACTCTGACATGTGGTGCATTGTTGTCACCTGTCAAGTCAGTCAGTGAGGCGTGACAAGGCTTGACAACCTGTCAGCTTGACAGGTGACAGCTTGACAGGTAGACAAGTGAGTGACACTCTGACATGTGGTGCATTGTTGTCACCTGTCAAGTCAGTCAGTGAGGCGTGACAAGGCTTGACAACCTGTCAGCTTGACAGGTGACAGCTTGACAGGTAGACAAGTGAGTGACACTCTGACATGTGGTGCATTGTTGTCACCTGTCAAGTCAGTCAGTGAGGCGTGACAAGGCTTGACAACCTGTCAGCTTGACAGGTGACAGCTTGACAGGTAGACAAGTGAGTGACACTCTGACATGTGGTGCATTGTTGTCACCTGTCAAGTCAGTCAGTGAGGCGTGACAAGGCTTGACAACCTGTCAGCTTGACAGGTGACAGCTTGACAGGTAGACAAGTGAGTGACACTCTGACATGTGGTGCATTGTTGTCACCTGTCAAGTCAGTCAGTGAGGCGTGACAAGGCTTGACAACCTGTCAGCTTGACAGGTGACAGCTTGACAGGTAGACAAGTGAGTGACACTCTGACATGTGGTGCATTGTTGTCACCTGTCAAGTCAGTCAGTGAGGCGTGACAAGGCTTGACAACCTGTCAGCTTGACAGGTGACAGCTTGACAGGTAGACAAGTGAGTGACACTCTGACATGTGGTGCATTGTTGTCACCTGTCAAGTCAGTCAGTGAGGCGTGACAAGGCTTGACAACCTGTCAGCTTGACAGGTGACAGCTTGACAGGTAGACAAGTGAGTGACACTCTGACATGTGGTGCATTGTTGTCACCTGTCAAGTCAGTCAGTGAGGCGTGACAAGGCTTGACAACCTGTCAGCTTGACAGGTGACAGCTTGACAGGTAGACAAGTGAGTGACACTCTGACATGTGGTGCATTGTTGTCACCTGTCAAGTCAGTCAGTGAGGCGTGACAAGGCTTGACAACCTGTCAGCTTGACAGGTGACAGCTTGACAGGTAGACAAGTGAGTGACACTCTGACATGTGGTGCATTGTTGTCACCTGTCAAGTCAGTCAGTGAGGCGTGACAAGGCTTGACAACCTGTCAGCTTGACAGGTGACAGCTTGACAGGTAGACAAGTGAGTGACACTCTGACATGTGGTGCATTGTTGTCACCTGTCAAGTCAGTCAGTGAGGCGTGACAAGGCTTGACAACCTGTCAGCTTGACAGGTGACAGCTTGACAGGTAGACAAGTGAGTGACACTCTGACATGTGGTGCATTGTTGTCACCTGTCAAGTCAGTCAGTGAGGCGTGACAAGGCTTGACAACCTGTCAGCTTGACAGGTGACAGCTTGACAGGTAGACAAGTGAGTGACACTCTGACATGTGGTGCATTGTTGTCACCTGTCAAGTCAGTCAGTGAGGCGTGACAAGGCTTGACAACCTGTCAGCTTGACAGGTGACAGCTTGACAGGTAGACAAGTGAGTGACACTCTGACATGTGGTGCATTGTTGTCACCTGTCAAGTCAGTCAGTGAGGCGTGACAAGGCTTGACAACCTGTCAGCTTGACAGGTGACAGCTTGACAGGTAGACAAGTGAGTGACACTCTGACATGTGGTGCATTGTTGTCACCTGTCAAGTCAGTCAGTGAGGCGTGACAAGGCTTGACAACCTGTCAGCTTGACAGGTGACAGCTTGACAGGTAGACAAGTGAGTGACACTCTGACATGTGGTGCATTGTTGTCACCTGTCAAGTCAGTCAGTGAGGCGTGACAAGGCTTGACAACCTGTCAGCTTGACAGGTGACAGCTTGACAGGTAGACAAGTGAGTGACACTCTGACATGTGGTGCATTGTTGTCACCTGTCAAGTCAGTCAGTGAGGCGTGACAAGGCTTGACAACCTGTCAGCTTGACAGGTGACAGCTTGACAGGTAGACAAGTGAGTGACACTCTGACATGTGGTGCATTGTTGTCACCTGTCAAGTCAGTCAGTGAGGCGTGACAAGGCTTGACAACCTGTCAGCTTGACAGGTGACAGCTTGACAGGTAGACAAGTGAGTGACACTCTGACATGTGGTGCATTGTTGTCACCTGTCAAGTCAGTCAGTGAGGCGTGACAAGGCTTGACAACCTGTCAGCTTGACAGGTGACAGCTTGACAGGTAGACAAGTGAGTGACACTCTGACATGTGGTGCATTGTTGTCACCTGTCAAGTCAGTCAGTGAGGCGTGACAAGGCTTGACAACCTGTCAGCTTGACAGGTGACAGCTTGACAGGTAGACAAGTGAGTGACACTCTGACATGTGGTGCATTGTTGTCACCTGTCAAGTCAGTCAGTGAGGCGTGACAAGGCTTGACAACCTGTCAGCTTGACAGGTGACAGCTTGACAGGTAGACAAGTGAGTGACACTCTGACATGTGGTGCATTGTTGTCACCTGTCAAGTCAGTCAGTGAGGCGTGACAAGGCTTGACAACCTGTCAGCTTGACAGGTGACAGCTTGACAGGTAGACAAGTGAGTGACACTCTGACATGTGGTGCATTGTTGTCACCTGTCAAGTCAGTCAGTGAGGCGTGCCAAGGCTTGACAACCTGTCAGCTTGACAGGTGACAGCTTGACAGGTAGACAAGTGAGTGACACTCTGACATGTGGTGCATTGTTGTCACCTGTCAAGTCAGTCAGTGAGGCGTGACAAGGCTTGACAACCTGTCAGCTTGACAGGTGACAGCTTGACAGGTAGACAAGTGAGTGACACTCTGACATGTGGTGCATTGTTGTCACCTGTCAAGTCAGTCAGTGAGGCGTGACAAGGCTTGACAACCTGTCAGCATAACAGGTTGCATGTGAGTGACACTCTGACATGTGGTGCATTGTTGTCACCTGTCAAGTCAGTCAGTGAGGCGTGACAAGGCTTGACAACCTGTCAGCTTGACAGGTGACAGCTTGACAGGTAGACAAGTGAGTGACACTCTGACATGTGGTGCATTGTTGTCACCTGTCAAGTCAGTCAGTGAGGCGTGACAAGGCTTGACAACCTGTCAGCTTGACAGGTGACAGCTTGACAGGTAGACAAGTGAGTGACACTCTGACATGTGGTGCATTGTTGTCACCTGTCAAGTCAGTCAGTGAGGCTTGGCAAGGCTTGACAACCTGTCAGCTTGACAGGTGACAGCTTGACAGGTAGACAAGTGAGTGACACTCTGACATGTGGTGCATTGTTGTCACCTGTCAAGTCAGTCAGTGAGGCGTGACAAGGCTTGACAACCTGTCAGCTTGACAGGTGACAGCTTGACAGGTAGACAAGTGAGTGACACTCTGACATGTGGTGCATTGTTGTCACCTGTCAAGTCAGTCAGTGAGGCGTGACAAGGCTTGACAACCTGTCAGCTTGACAGGTGACAGCTTGACAGGTAGACAAGTGAGTGACACTCTGACATGTGGTGCATTGTTGTCACCTGTCAAGTCAGTCAGTGAGGCGTGACAAGGCTTGACAACCTGTCAGCTTGACAGGTGACAGCTTGACAGGTAGACAAGTGAGTGACACTCTGACATGTGGTGCATTGTTGTCACCTGTCAAGTCAGTCAGTGAGGCGTGACAAGGCTTGACAACCTGTCAGCTTGACAGGTGACAGCTTGACAGGTAGACAAGTGAGTGACACTCTGACATGTGGTGCATTGTTGTCACCTGTCAAGTCAGTCAGTGAGGCGTGACAAGGCTTGACAACCTGTCAGCTTGACAGGTGACAGCTTGACAGGTAGACAAGTGAGTGACACTCTGACATGTGGTGCATTGTTGTCACCTGTCAAGTCAGTCAGTGAGGCGTGACAAGGCTTGACAACCTGTCAGCTTGACAGGTGACAGCTTGACAGGTAGACAAGTGAGTGACACTCTGACATGTGGTGCATTGTTGTCACCTGTCAAGTCAGTCAGTGAGGCGTGACAAGGCTTGACAACCTGTCAGCTTGACAGGTGACAGCTTGACAGGTAGACAAGTGAGTGACACTCTGACATGTGGTGCATTGTTGTCACCTGTCAAGTCAGTCAGTGAGGCGTGACAAGGCTTGACAACCTGTCAGCTTGACAGGTGACAGCTTGACAGGTAGACAAGTGAGTGACACTCTGACATGTGGTGCATTGTTGTCACCTGTCAAGTCAGTCAGTGAGGCGTGACAAGGCTTGACAACCTGTCAGCTTGACAGGTGACAGCTTGACAGGTAGACAAGTGAGTGACACTCTGACATGTGGTGCATTGTTGTCACCTGTCAAGTCAGTCAGTGAGGCGTGACAAGGCTTGACAACCTGTCAGCTTGACAGGTGACAGCTTGACAGGTAGACAAGTGAGTGACACTCTGACATGTGGTGCATTGTTGTCACCTGTCAAGTCAGTCAGTGAGGCGTGACAAGGCTTGACAACCTGTCAGCTTGACAGGTGACAGCTTGACAGGTAGACAAGTGAGTGACACTCTGACATGTGGTGCATTGTTGTCACCTGTCAAGTCAGTCAGTGAGGCGTGACAAGGCTTGACAACCTGTCAGCTTGACAGGTGACAGCTTGACAGGTAGACAAGTGAGTGACACTCTGACATGTGGTGCATTGTTGTCACCTGTCAAGTCAGTCAGTGAGGCGTGACAAGGCTTGACAACCTGTCAGCTTGACAGGTGACAGCTTGACAGGTAGACAAGTGAGTGACACTCTGACATGTGGTGCATTGTTGTCACCTGTCAAGTCAGTCAGTGAGGCGTGACAAGGCTTGACAACCTGTCAGCTTGACAGGTGACAGCTTGACAGGTAGACAAGTGAGTGACACTCTGACATGTGGTGCATTGTTGTCACCTGTCAAGTCAGTCAGTGAGGCGTGACAAGGCTTGACAACCTGTCAGCTTGACAGGTGACAGCTTGACAGGTAGACAAGTGAGTGACACTCTGACATGTGGTGCATTGTTGTCACCTGTCAAGTCAGTCAGTGAGGCGTGACAAGGCTTGACAACCTGTCAGCTTGACAGGTGACAGCTTGACAGGTAGACAAGTGAGTGACACTCTGACATGTGGTGCATTGTTGTCACCTGTCAAGTCAGTCAGTGAGGCGTGACAAGGCTTGACAACCTGTCAGCTTGACAGGTGACAGCTTGACAGGTAGACAAGTGAGTGACACTCTGACATGTGGTGCATTGTTGTCACCTGTCAAGTCAGTCAGTGAGGCGTGACAAGGCTTGACAACCTGTCAGCTTGACAGGTGACAGCTTGACAGGTAGACAAGTGAGTGACACTCTGACATGTGGTGCATTGTTGTCACCTGTCAAGTCAGTCAGTGAGGCGTGACAAGGCTTGACAACCTGTCAGCTTGACAGGTGACAGCTTGACAGGTAGACAAGTGAGTGACACTCTGACATGTGGTGCATTGTTGTCACCTGTCAAGTCAGTCAGTGAGGCGTGACAAGGCTTGACAACCTGTCAGCTTGACAGGTGACAGCTTGACAGGTAGACAAGTGAGTGACACTCTGACATGTGGTGCATTGTTGTCACCTGTCAAGTCAGTCAGTGAGGCGTGACAAGGCTTGACAACCTGTCAGCTTGACAGGTGACAGCTTGACAGGTAGACAAGTGAGTGACACTCTGACATGTGGTGCATTGTTGTCACCTGTCAAGTCAGTCAGTGAGGCGTGACAAGGCTTGACAACCTGTCAGCTTGACAGGTGACAGCTTGACAGGTAGACAAGTGAGTGACACTCTGACATGTGGTGCATTGTTGTCACCTGTCAAGTCAGTCAGTGAGGCGTGACAAGGCTTGACAACCTGTCAGCTTGACAGGTGACAGCTTGACAGGTAGACAAGTGAGTGACACTCTGACATGTGGTGCATTGTTGTCACCTGTCAAGTCAGTCAGTGAGGCGTGACAAGGCTTGACAACCTGTCAGCTTGACAGGTGACAGCTTGACAGGTAGACAAGTGAGTGACACTCTGACATGTGGTGCATTGTTGTCACCTGTCAAGTCAGTCAGTGAGGCGTGACAAGGCTTGACAACCTGTCAGCTTGACAGGTGACAGCTTGACAGGTAGACAAGTGAGTGACACTCTGACATGTGGTGCATTGTTGTCACCTGTCAAGTCAGTCAGTGAGGCGTGACAAGGCTTGACAACCTGTCAGCTTGACAGGTGACAGCTTGACAGGTAGACAAGTGAGTGACACTCTGACATGTGGTGCATTGTTGTCACCTGTCAAGTCAGTCAGTGAGGCGTGACAAGGCTTGACAACCTGTCAGCTTGACAGGTGACAGCTTGACAGGTAGACAAGTGAGTGACACTCTGACATGTGGTGCATTGTTGTCACCTGTCAAGTCAGTCAGTGAGGCGTGACAAGGCTTGACAACCTGTCAGCTTGACAGGTGACAGCTTGACAGGTAGACAAGTGAGTGACACTCTGACATGTGGTGCATTGTTGTCACCTGTCAAGTCAGTCAGTGAGGCGTGACAAGGCTTGACAACCTGTCAGCTTGACAGGTGACAGCTTGACAGGTAGACAAGTGAGTGACACTCTGACATGTGGTGCATTGTTGTCACCTGTCAAGTCAGTCAGTGAGGCGTGACAAGGCTTGACAACCTGTCAGCTTGACAGGTGACAGCTTGACAGGTAGACAAGTGAGTGACACTCTGACATGTGGTGCATTGTTGTCACCTGTCAAGTCAGTCAGTGAGGCGTGACAAGGCTTGACAACCTGTCAGCTTGACAGGTGACAGCTTGACAGGTAGACAAGTGAGTGACACTCTGACATGTGGTGCATTGTTGTCACCTGTCAAGTCAGTCAGTGAGGCGTGACAAGGCTTGACAACCTGTCAGCTTGACAGGTGACAGCTTGACAGGTAGACAAGTGAGTGACACTCTGACATGTGGTGCATTGTTGTCACCTGTCAAGTCAGTCAGTGAGGCGTGACAAGGCTTGACAACCTGTCAGCTTGACAGGTGACAGCTTGACAGGTAGACAAGTGAGTGACACTCTGACATGTGGTGCATTGTTGTCACCTGTCAAGTCAGTCAGTGAGGCGTGACAAGGCTTGACAACCTGTCAGCTTGACAGGTGACAGCTTGACAGGTAGACAAGTGAGTGACACTCTGACATGTGGTGCATTGTTGTCACCTGTCAAGTCAGTCAGTGAGGCGTGACAAGGCTTGACAACCTGTCAGCTTGACAGGTGACAGCTTGACAGGTAGACAAGTGAGTGACACTCTGACATGTGGTGCATTGTTGTCACCTGTCAAGTCAGTCAGTGAGGCGTGACAAGGCTTGACAACCTGTCAGCTTGACAGGTGACAGCTTGACAGGTAGACAAGTGAGTGACACTCTGACATGTGGTGCATTGTTGTCACCTGTCAAGTCAGTCAGTGAGGCGTGACAAGGCTTGACAACCTGTCAGCTTGACAGGTGACAGCTTGACAGGTAGACAAGTGAGTGACACTCTGACATGTGGTGCATTGTTGTCACCTGTCAAGTCAGTCAGTGAGGCGTGACAAGGCTTGACAACCTGTCAGCTTGACAGGTGACAGCTTGACAGGTAGACAAGTGAGTGACACTCTGACATGTGGTGCATTGTTGTCACCTGTCAAGTCAGTCAGTGAGGCGTGACAAGGCTTGACAACCTGTCAGCTTGACAGGTGACAGCTTGACAGGTAGACAAGTGAGTGACACTCTGACATGTGGTGCATTGTTGTCACCTGTCAAGTCAGTCAGTGAGGCGTGACAAGGCTTGACAACCTGTCAGCTTGACAGGTGACAGCTTGACAGGTAGACAAGTGAGTGACACTCTGACATGTGGTGCATTGTTGTCACCTGTCAAGTCAGTCAGTGAGGCGTGACAAGGCTTGACAACCTGTCAGCTTGACAGGTGACAGCTTGACAGGTAGACAAGTGAGTGACACTCTGACATGTGGTGCATTGTTGTCACCTGTCAAGTCAGTCAGTGAGGCGTGACAAGGCTTGACAACCTGTCAGCTTGACAGGTGACAGCTTGACAGGTAGACAAGTGAGTGACACTCTGACATGTGGTGCATTGTTGTCACCTGTCAAGTCAGTCAGTGAGGCGTGACAAGGCTTGACAACCTGTCAGCTTGACAGGTGACAGCTTGACAGGTAGACAAGTGAGTGACACTCTGACATGTGGTGCATTGTTGTCACCTGTCAAGTCAGTCAGTGAGGCGTGACAAGGCTTGACAACCTGTCAGCTTGACAGGTGACAGCTTGACAGGTAGACAAGTGAGTGACACTCTGACATGTGGTGCATTGTTGTCACCTGTCAAGTCAGTCAGTGAGGCGTGACAAGGCTTGACAACCTGTCAGCTTGACAGGTGACAGCTTGACAGGTAGACAAGTGAGTGACACTCTGACATGTGGTGCATTGTTGTCACCTGTCAAGTCAGTCAGTGAGGCGTGACAAGGCTTGACAACCTGTCAGCTTGACAGGTGACAGCTTGACAGGTAGACAAGTGAGTGACACTCTGACATGTGGTGCATTGTTGTCACCTGTCAAGTCAGTCAGTGAGGCGTGACAAGGCTTGACAACCTGTCAGCTTGACAGGTGACAGCTTGACAGGTAGACAAGTGAGTGACACTCTGACATGTGGTGCATTGTTGTCACCTGTCAAGTCAGTCAGTGAGGCGTGACAAGGCTTGACAACCTGTCAGCTTGACAGGTGACAGCTTGACAGGTAGACAAGTGAGTGACACTCTGACATGTGGTGCATTGTTGTCACCTGTCAAGTCAGTCAGTGAGGCGTGACAAGGCTTGACAACCTGTCAGCTTGACAGGTGACAGCTTGACAGGTAGACAAGTGAGTGACACTCTGACATGTGGTGCATTGTTGTCACCTGTCAAGTCAGTCAGTGAGGCGTGACAAGGCTTGACAACCTGTCAGCTTGACAGGTGACAGCTTGACAGGTAGACAAGTGAGTGACACTCTGACATGTGGTGCATTGTTGTCACCTGTCAAGTCAGTCAGTGAGGCGTGACAAGGCTTGACAACCTGTCAGCTTGACAGGTGACAGCTTGACAGGTAGACAAGTGAGTGACACTCTGACATGTGGTGCATTGTTGTCACCTGTCAAGTCAGTCAGTGAGGCGTGACAAGGCTTGACAACCTGTCAGCTTGACAGGTGACAGCTTGACAGGTAGACAAGTGAGTGACACTCTGACATGTGGTGCATTGTTGTCACCTGTCAAGTCAGTCAGTGAGGCGTGACAAGGCTTGACAACCTGTCAGCTTGACAGGTGACAGCTTGACAGGTAGACAAGTGAGTGACACTCTGACATGTGGTGCATTGTTGTCACCTGTCAAGTCAGTCAGTGAGGCGTGACAAGGCTTGACAACCTGTCAGCTTGACAGGTGACAGCTTGACAGGTAGACAAGTGAGTGACACTCTGACATGTGGTGCATTGTTGTCACCTGTCAAGTCAGTCAGTGAGGCGTGACAAGGCTTGACAACCTGTCAGCTTGACAGGTGACAGCTTGACAGGTAGACAAGTGAGTGACACTCTGACATGTGGTGCATTGTTGTCACCTGTCAAGTCAGTCAGTGAGGCGTGACAAGGCTTGACAACCTGTCAGCTTGACAGGTGACAGCTTGACAGGTAGACAAGTGAGTGACACTCTGACATGTGGTGCATTGTTGTCACCTGTCAAGTCAGTCAGTGAGGCGTGACAAGGCTTGACAACCTGTCAGCTTGACAGGTGACAGCTTGACAGGTAGACAAGTGAGTGACACTCTGACATGTGGTGCATTGTTGTCACCTGTCAAGTCAGTCAGTGAGGCGTGACAAGGCTTGACAACCTGTCAGCTTGACAGGTGACAGCTTGACAGGTAGACAAGTGAGTGACACTCTGACATGTGGTGCATTGTTGTCACCTGTCAAGTCAGTCAGTGAGGCGTGACAAGGCTTGACAACCTGTCAGCTTGACAGGTGACAGCTTGACAGGTAGACAAGTGAGTGACACTCTGACATGTGGTGCATTGTTGTCACCTGTCAAGTCAGTCAGTGAGGCGTGACAAGGCTTGACAACCTGTCAGCTTGACAGGTGACAGCTTGACAGGTAGACAAGTGAGTGACACTCTGACATGTGGTGCATTGTTGTCACCTGTCAAGTCAGTCAGTGAGGCGTGACAAGGCTTGACAACCTGTCAGCTTGACAGGTGACAGCTTGACAGGTAGACAAGTGAGTGACACTCTGACATGTGGTGCATTGTTGTCACCTGTCAAGTCAGTCAGTGAGGCGTGACAAGGCTTGACAACCTGTCAGCTTGACAGGTGACAGCTTGACAGGTAGACAAGTGAGTGACACTCTGACATGTGGTGCATTGTTGTCACCTGTCAAGTCAGTCAGTGAGGCGTGACAAGGCTTGACAACCTGTCAGCTTGACAGGTGACAGCTTGACAGGTAGACAAGTGAGTGACACTCTGACATGTGGTGCATTGTTGTCACCTGTCAAGTCAGTCAGTGAGGCGTGACAAGGCTTGACAACCTGTCAGCTTGACAGGTGACAGCTTGACAGGTAGACAAGTGAGTGACACTCTGACATGTGGTGCATTGTTGTCACCTGTCAAGTCAGTCAGTGAGGCGTGACAAGGCTTGACAACCTGTCAGCTTGACAGGTGACAGCTTGACAGGTAGACAAGTGAGTGACACTCTGACATGTGGTGCATTGTTGTCACCTGTCAAGTCAGTCAGTGAGGCGTGACAAGGCTTGACAACCTGTCAGCTTGACAGGTGACAGCTTGACAGGTAGACAAGTGAGTGACACTCTGACATGTGGTGCATTGTTGTCACCTGTCAAGTCAGTCAGTGAGGCGTGACAAGGCTTGACAACCTGTCAGCTTGACAGGTGACAGCTTGACAGGTAGACAAGTGAGTGACACTCTGACATGTGGTGCATTGTTGTCACCTGTCAAGTCAGTCAGTGAGGCGTGACAAGGCTTGACAACCTGTCAGCTTGACAGGTGACAGCTTGACAGGTAGACAAGTGAGTGACACTCTGACATGTGGTGCATTGTTGTCACCTGTCAAGTCAGTCAGTGAGGCGTGACAAGGCTTGACAACCTGTCAGCTTGACAGGTGACAGCTTGACAGGTAGACAAGTGAGTGACACTCTGACATGTGGTGCATTGTTGTCACCTGTCAAGTCAGTCAGTGAGGCGTGACAAGGCTTGACAACCTGTCAGCTTGACAGGTGACAGCTTGACAGGTAGACAAGTGAGTGACACTCTGACATGTGGTGCATTGTTGTCACCTGTCAAGTCAGTCAGTGAGGCGTGACAAGGCTTGACAACCTGTCAGCTTGACAGGTGACAGCTTGACAGGTAGACAAGTGAGTGACACTCTGACATGTGGTGCATTGTTGTCACCTGTCAAGTCAGTCAGTGAGGCGTGACAAGGCTTGACAACCTGTCAGCTTGACAGGTGACAGCTTGACAGGTAGACAAGTGAGTGACACTCTGACATGTGGTGCATTGTTGTCACCTGTCAAGTCAGTCAGTGAGGCGTGACAAGGCTTGACAACCTGTCAGCTTGACAGGTGACAGCTTGACAGGTAGACAAGTGAGTGACACTCTGACATGTGGTGCATTGTTGTCACCTGTCAAGTCAGTCAGTGAGGCGTGACAAGGCTTGACAACCTGTCAGCTTGACAGGTGACAGCTTGACAGGTAGACAAGTGAGTGACACTCTGACATGTGGTGCATTGTTGTCACCTGTCAAGTCAGTCAGTGAGGCGTGACAAGGCTTGACAACCTGTCAGCTTGACAGGTGACAGCTTGACAGGTAGACAAGTGAGTGACACTCTGACATGTGGTGCATTGTTGTCACCTGTCAAGTCAGTCAGTGAGGCGTGACAAGGCTTGACAACCTGTCAGCTTGACAGGTGACAGCTTGACAGGTAGACAAGTGAGTGACACTCTGACATGTGGTGCATTGTTGTCACCTGTCAAGTCAGTCAGTGAGGCGTGACAAGGCTTGACAACCTGTCAGCTTGACAGGTGACAGCTTGACAGGTAGACAAGTGAGTGACACTCTGACATGTGGTGCATTGTTGTCACCTGTCAAGTCAGTCAGTGAGGCGTGACAAGGCTTGACAACCTGTCAGCTTGACAGGTGACAGCTTGACAGGTAGACAAGTGAGTGACACTCTGACATGTGGTGCATTGTTGTCACCTGTCAAGTCAGTCAGTGAGGCGTGACAAGGCTTGACAACCTGTCAGCTTGACAGGTGACAGCTTGACAGGTAGACAAGTGAGTGACACTCTGACATGTGGTGCATTGTTGTCACCTGTCAAGTCAGTCAGTGAGGCGTGACAAGGCTTGACAACCTGTCAGCTTGACAGGTGACAGCTTGACAGGTAGACAAGTGAGTGACACTCTGACATGTGGTGCATTGTTGTCACCTGTCAAGTCAGTCAGTGAGGCGTGACAAGGCTTGACAACCTGTCAGCTTGACAGGTGACAGCTTGACAGGTAGACAAGTGAGTGACACTCTGACATGTGGTGCATTGTTGTCACCTGTCAAGTCAGTCAGTGAGGCGTGACAAGGCTTGACAACCTGTCAGCTTGACAGGTGACAGCTTGACAGGTAGACAAGTGAGTGACACTCTGACATGTGGTGCATTGTTGTCACCTGTCAAGTCAGTCAGTGAGGCGTGACAAGGCTTGACAACCTGTCAGCTTGACAGGTGACAGCTTGACAGGTAGACAAGTGAGTGACACTCTGACATGTGGTGCATTGTTGTCACCTGTCAAGTCAGTCAGTGAGGCGTGACAAGGCTTGACAACCTGTCAGCTTGACAGGTGACAGCTTGACAGGTAGACAAGTGAGTGACACTCTGACATGTGGTGCATTGTTGTCACCTGTCAAGTCAGTCAGTGAGGCGTGACAAGGCTTGACAACCTGTCAGCTTGACAGGTGACAGCTTGACAGGTAGACAAGTGAGTGACACTCTGACATGTGGTGCATTGTTGTCACCTGTCAAGTCAGTCAGTGAGGCGTGACAAGGCTTGACAACCTGTCAGCTTGACAGGTGACAGCTTGACAGGTAGACAAGTGAGTGACACTCTGACATGTGGTGCATTGTTGTCACCTGTCAAGTCAGTCAGTGAGGCGTGACAAGGCTTGACAACCTGTCAGCTTGACAGGTGACAGCTTGACAGGTAGACAAGTGAGTGACACTCTGACATGTGGTGCATTGTTGTCACCTGTCAAGTCAGTCAGTGAGGCGTGACAAGGCTTGACAACCTGTCAGCTTGACAGGTGACAGCTTGACAGGTAGACAAGTGAGTGACACTCTGACATGTGGTGCATTGTTGTCACCTGTCAAGTCAGTCAGTGAGGCGTGACAAGGCTTGACAACCTGTCAGCTTGACAGGTGACAGCTTGACAGGTAGACAAGTGAGTGACACTCTGACATGTGGTGCATTGTTGTCACCTGTCAAGTCAGTCAGTGAGGCGTGACAAGGCTTGACAACCTGTCAGCTTGACAGGTGACAGCTTGACAGGTAGACAAGTGAGTGACACTCTGACATGTGGTGCATTGTTGTCACCTGTCAAGTCAGTCAGTGAGGCGTGACAAGGCTTGACAACCTGTCAGCTTGACAGGTGACAGCTTGACAGGTAGACAAGTGAGTGACACTCTGACATGTGGTGCATTGTTGTCACCTGTCAAGTCAGTCAGTGAGGCGTGACAAGGCTTGACAACCTGTCAGCTTGACAGGTGACAGCTTGACAGGTAGACAAGTGAGTGACACTCTGACATGTGGTGCATTGTTGTCACCTGTCAAGTCAGTCAGTGAGGCGTGACAAGGCTTGACAACCTGTCAGCTTGACAGGTGACAGCTTGACAGGTAGACAAGTGAGTGACACTCTGACATGTGGTGCATTGTTGTCACCTGTCAAGTCAGTCAGTGAGGCGTGACAAGGCTTGACAACCTGTCAGCTTGACAGGTGACAGCTTGACAGGTAGACAAGTGAGTGACACTCTGACATGTGGTGCATTGTTGTCACCTGTCAAGTCAGTCAGTGAGGCGTGACAAGGCTTGACAACCTGTCAGCTTGACAGGTGACAGCTTGACAGGTAGACAAGTGAGTGACACTCTGACATGTGGTGCATTGTTGTCACCTGTCAAGTCAGTCAGTGAGGCGTGACAAGGCTTGACAACCTGTCAGCTTGACAGGTGACAGCTTGACAGGTAGACAAGTGAGTGACACTCTGACATGTGGTGCATTGTTGTCACCTGTCAAGTCAGTCAGTGAGGCGTGACAAGGCTTGACAACCTGTCAGCTTGACAGGTGACAGCTTGACAGGTAGACAAGTGAGTGACACTCTGACATGTGGTGCATTGTTGTCACCTGTCAAGTCAGTCAGTGAGGCGTGACAAGGCTTGACAACCTGTCAGCTTGACAGGTGACAGCTTGACAGGTAGACAAGTGAGTGACACTCTGACATGTGGTGCATTGTTGTCACCTGTCAAGTCAGTCAGTGAGGCGTGACAAGGCTTGACAACCTGTCAGCTTGACAGGTGACAGCTTGACAGGTAGACAAGTGAGTGACACTCTGACATGTGGTGCATTGTTGTCACCTGTCAAGTCAGTCAGTGAGGCGTGACAAGGCTTGACAACCTGTCAGCTTGACAGGTGACAGCTTGACAGGTAGACAAGTGAGTGACACTCTGACATGTGGTGCATTGTTGTCACCTGTCAAGTCAGTCAGTGAGGCGTGACAAGGCTTGACAACCTGTCAGCTTGACAGGTGACAGCTTGACAGGTAGACAAGTGAGTGACACTCTGACATGTGGTGCATTGTTGTCACCTGTCAAGTCAGTCAGTGAGGCGTGACAAGGCTTGACAACCTGTCAGCTTGACAGGTGACAGCTTGACAGGTAGACAAGTGAGTGACACTCTGACATGTGGTGCATTGTTGTCACCTGTCAAGTCAGTCAGTGAGGCGTGACAAGGCTTGACAACCTGTCAGCTTGACAGGTGACAGCTTGACAGGTAGACAAGTGAGTGACACTCTGACATGTGGTGCATTGTTGTCACCTGTCAAGTCAGTCAGTGAGGCGTGACAAGGCTTGACAACCTGTCAGCTTGACAGGTGACAGCTTGACAGGTAGACAAGTGAGTGACACTCTGACATGTGGTGCATTGTTGTCACCTGTCAAGTCAGTCAGTGAGGCGTGACAAGGCTTGACAACCTGTCAGCTTGACAGGTGACAGCTTGACAGGTAGACAAGTGAGTGACACTCTGACATGTGGTGCATTGTTGTCACCTGTCAAGTCAGTCAGTGAGGCGTGACAAGGCTTGACAACCTGTCAGCTTGACAGGTGACAGCTTGACAGGTAGACAAGTGAGTGACACTCTGACATGTGGTGCATTGTTGTCACCTGTCAAGTCAGTCAGTGAGGCGTGACAAGGCTTGACAACCTGTCAGCTTGACAGGTGACAGCTTGACAGGTAGACAAGTGAGTGACACTCTGACATGTGGTGCATTGTTGTCACCTGTCAAGTCAGTCAGTGAGGCGTGACAAGGCTTGACAACCTGTCAGCTTGACAGGTGACAGCTTGACAGGTAGACAAGTGAGTGACACTCTGACATGTGGTGCATTGTTGTCACCTGTCAAGTCAGTCAGTGAGGCGTGACAAGGCTTGACAACCTGTCAGCTTGACAGGTGACAGCTTGACAGGTAGACAAGTGAGTGACACTCTGACATGTGGTGCATTGTTGTCACCTGTCAAGTCAGTCAGTGAGGCGTGACAAGGCTTGACAACCTGTCAGCTTGACAGGTGACAGCTTGACAGGTAGACAAGTGAGTGACACTCTGACATGTGGTGCATTGTTGTCACCTGTCAAGTCAGTCAGTGAGGCGTGACAAGGCTTGACAACCTGTCAGCTTGACAGGTGACAGCTTGACAGGTAGACAAGTGAGTGACACTCTGACATGTGGTGCATTGTTGTCACCTGTCAAGTCAGTCAGTGAGGCGTGACAAGGCTTGACAACCTGTCAGCTTGACAGGTGACAGCTTGACAGGTAGACAAGTGAGTGACACTCTGACATGTGGTGCATTGTTGTCACCTGTCAAGTCAGTCAGTGAGGGCGTGACAAGGCTTGACAACCTGTCAGCTTGACAGGTGACAGCTTGACAGGTAGACAAGTGAGTGACACTCTGACATGTGGTGCATTGTTGTCACCTGTCAAGTCAGTCAGTGAGGCGTGACAAGGCTTGACAACCTGTCAGCTTGACAGGTGACAGCTTGACAGGTAGACAAGTGAGTGACACTCTGACATGTGGTGCATTGTTGTCACCTGTCAAGTCAGTCAGTGAGGCGTGACAAGGCTTGACAACCTGTCAGCTTGACAGGTGACAGCTTGACAGGTAGACAAGTGAGTGACACTCTGACATGTGGTGCATTGTTGTCACCTGTCAAGTCAGTCAGTGAGGCGTGACAAGGCTTGACAACCTGTCAGCTTGACAGGTGACAGCTTGACAGGTAGACAAGTGAGTGACACTCTGACATGTGGTGCATTGTTGTCACCTGTCAAGTCAGTCAGTGAGGCGTGACAAGGCTTGACAACCTGTCAGCTTGACAGGTGACAGCTTGACAGGTAGACAAGTGAGTGACACTCTGACATGTGGTGCATTGTTGTCACCTGTCAAGTCAGTCAGTGAGGGCGTGACACTTGACAACCTGTCAGCTTGACAGGTGACAGCTTGACAGGTAGACAAGTGAGTGACACTCTGACATGTGGTGCATTGTTGTCACCTGTCAAGTCAGTCAGTGAGGCGTGACAAGGCTTGACAACCTGTCAGCTTGACAGGTGACAGCTTGACAGGTAGACAAGTGAGTGACACTCTGACATGTGGTGCATTGTTGTCACCTGTCAAGTCAGTCAGTGAGGCGTGACAAGGCTTGACAACCTGTCAGCTTGACAGGTGACAGCTTGACAGGTAGACAAGTGAGTGACACTCTGACATGTGGTGCATTGTTGTCACCTGTCAAGTCAGTCAGTGAGGCGTGACAAGGCTTGACAACCTGTCAGCTTGACAGGTGACAGCTTGACAGGTAGACAAGTGAGTGACACTCTGACATGTGGTGCATTGTTGTCACCTGTCAAGTCAGTCAGTGAGGCGTGACAAGGCTTGACAACCTGTCAGCTTGACAGGTGACAGCTTGACAGGTAGACAAGTGAGTGACACTCTGACATGTGGTGCATTGTTGTCACCTGTCAAGTCAGTCAGTGAGGCGTGACAAGGCTTGACAACCTGTCAGCTTGACAGGTGACAGCTTGACAGGTAGACAAGTGAGTGACACTCTGACATGTGGTGCATTGTTGTCACCTGTCAAGTCAGTCAGTGAGGCGTGACAAGGCTTGACAACCTGTCAGCTTGACAGGTGACAGCTTGACAGGTAGACAAGTGAGTGACACTCTGACATGTGGTGCATTGTTGTCACCTGTCAAGTCAGTCAGTGAGGCGTGACAAGGCTTGACAACCTGTCAGCTTGACAGGTGACAGCTTGACAGTAGACAAGTGAGTGACACTCTGACATGTGGGTGCATTGTTGTCACCTGTCAAGTCAGTCAGTGAGGCTGACAAGGCTTGACAACCTGTCAGCTTGACAGGTGACAGCTTGACAGGTAGACAAGTGAGTGACACTCTGACATGTGGTGCATTGTTGTCACCTGTCAAGTCAGTCAGTGAGGCGTGACAAGGCTTGACAACCTGTCAGCTTGACAGGTGACAGCTTGACAGGTAGACAAGTGAGTGACACTCTGACATGTGGTGCATTGTTGTCACTGTAAGTCAGTCAGTGA
>MRSW03000473.1:0-27022 GCA_001923025.3 Taenia multiceps
CTCAGATTTGATGGTTAGATTGAAGAAATTTCTTCACATTCTCGATTTAGCCCGTGAACTCAGATTTGATGTTAATTGAAGAAATTTAGCTTCACATTCGATTTAGCCCACGTGAACTCAGATTTGATGGTTAGATTGAAGAATTTAGCTTCACATTCATCGATTTAGCCCACGTGAACTCAGATTTGATGGTTAATTGAAGAAATTTAGCTTCACATTCATCGATTTAGCCCACGTGACTCAGATTTGATGGTTAGATTGAAGAAATTTAGCTTCACATTCGTCGATTTAGCCCACGTGAACTCAGATTTGATGGTTAGATTGAAGAATTTAGCTTCACATTCATCGATTTAGCCCACGTGAACTCAGATTTGATGGTTAGATTGAAGAATTTAGCTTCACATTCATCGATTTAGCCCACGTGAACTCAGATTTGATGGTTATTGAAGAATTTAGCTTCCATTCATCGATTTAGCCCACGTGAACTCAGATTTGATGGTTAGATTGAATTTAGCCTTCACATTCATCGATTTAGCCCACGTGAACTCAGATTTGATGGTTAGATTGAAGAAATTTAGCTTCACATTCCGATTTAGCCCACGTGAACTCAGATTTGATGGTTATTGAAGAAATTTAGCTTCACATTCATCGATTTAGCCCACGTGAACTCAGATTTGATGGTTAGATTGAAGAAATTTAGCTTCACACATTCATCGATTTAGCCCACGTGAACTCAGATTTGATGGTTAGATTGAAGAAATTTAGCTTCACATTCATCGATTTAGCCCACGTGAACTCAGATTTGATGGTTAGATTGAAGAATTTAGCTTCACATTCATCGATTTAGCCCACGTGAACTCAGATTTGATGGTTAGATTGAAGAAATTTACTTCACATTCATCGATTTAGCCCACGTGAACTCAGATTTGATGGTTAGATTGAAGAAATTTAGCTTCACATTCATCGATTTAGCCCACGTGAACTCAGATTTGATGGTTAGATTGAAGAATTTAGCTTCACATTCATCGATTTAGCCCACGTGAACTCAGATTTGATGGTTAGATTGAAGATTTAGCTTCACATTCTCGATTTAGCCCACTGAACTCAGATTTGATGGTTAGATTGAAGAAATTTAGCTTCACATTCATCGATTTAGCCCACGTGAACTCAGATTGATGGTTAGATTGAAGAAATTTAGCTTCACATTCATCGATTTAGCCCACGTGAACTCAGATTTGATGGTTAGATTGAAGAAATTTAGCTTCACATTCATCGATTTAGCCCACGTGAACTCAGATTTGATGGTTAGATTGAAGAAATTTAGCTTCACATTCATCGATTTAGCCCACGTGAACTCAGATTTGATGGTTAGATTGAAGAAATTTAGCTTCACATTCATCGATTTAGCCCACGTGAACTCAGATTTGATGGTTAGATTGAAGAAATTTAGCTTCACATTCATCGATTTAGCCCACGTGAACTCAGATTTGATGGTTAGATTGAAGAAATTTAGCTTCACATTTCTCGATTTAGCCCACGTGAACTCAGATTTGATGGTTAGATTGAAGAAATTTAGCTTCACATTCATCGATTTAGCCCACGTGAACTCAGATTTGATGGTTAGATTGAAGAAATTTAGCTTCACATTCATCGATTTAGCCCACGTGAACTCAGATTTGATGGTTAGATTGAAGAATTTAGCTTCACATTCATCGATTTAGCCCACGTGAACTCAGATTTGATGGTTAGATTGAAGAAATTTAGCTTCACATTCATCGATTTAGCCCACGTGAACTCAGATTTGATGGTTAGATTGAAGAAATTTAGCTTCACATTCATCGATTTAGCCCACGTGAACTCAGATTTGATGGTTAGATTGAAGAATTTAGCTTCACATTCATCGATTTAGCCCACGTGAACTCAGATTTGATGGTTAGATTGAAGAATTTAGCTTCACATTCATCGATTTAGCCCACGTGAACTCAGATTTGATGGTTAGATTGAAGAAATTTAGCTTCACATTCATCGATTTAGCCCACGTGAACTCAGATTTGATGGTTAGATGAAGAAATTTAGCTTCACATTCATCGATTTAGCCCACGTGAACTCAGATTTGATGGTTAGATTGAAAAATTTAGCTTCACATTCATCGATTTAGCCCACGTGAACTCAGATTTGATGGTTGATTGAAGAAATTTAGCTTCACATTCATCGATTTAGCCCACGTGAACTCAGATTTGATGGTTAGATTGAAGAAATTTAGCTTCACATTCATCGATTTAGCCCACGTGAACTCAGATTTGATGGTTAGATTGAAGAAATTTAGCTTCACATTCATCGATTTAGCCCACGTGAACTCAGATTTGATGGTTAGATTGAAGAATTTAGCTTCACATTCATCGATTTAGCCCACGTGAACTCAGATTTGATGGTTAGATTGAAGAAATTTAGCTTCACATTCATCGATTTAGCCCACGTGAACTCAGATTTGATGGTTAGATTGAAGAATTTAGCTTCACATTCATCGATTTAGCCCACGTGAACTCAAGATTTGATGGTTAGATTGAAGAATTTAGCTTCACATTCATCGATTTAGCCCACGTGAACTCAGATTTGATGGTTAGATTGAAGAAATTTAGCTTCACATTCATCGATTTAGCCCACGTGAACTCAGATTTGATGGTTAGATTGAAGAAATTTAGCTTCACATTCATCGATTTAGCCCACGTGAACTCAGATTTGATGGTTAGATTGAAGAAATTTAGCTTCACATTCATCGATTTAGCCCACGTGAACTCAGATTTGATGGTTAGATTGAAGAAATTTAGCTTCACATTCATCGATTTAGCCCACGTGAACTCAGATTTGATGGTTAGATTGAAGAATTTAGCTTCACATTCATCGATTTAGCCCACGTGAACTCAGATTTGATGGTTAGATTGAAGAAATTTAGCTTCACATTCATCGATTTAGCCCACGTGAACTCAGATTTGATGGTTAGATTGAAGAAATTTAGCTTCACATTCATCGATTTAGCCCACGTGAACTCAGATTTGATGGTTAGATTGAAGAAATTTAGCTTCACATTCATCGATTTAGCCCACGTGAACTCAGATTTGATGGTTAGATTGAAGAAATTTAGCTTCACATTCATCGATTTAGCCCACGTGAACTCAGATTTGATGGTTAGATTGAAGAAATTTAGCTTCACATTCATCGATTTAGCCCACGTGAACTCAGATTTGATGGTTAGATTGAAGAAATTTAGCTTCACATTCATCGATTTAGCCCACGTGAACTCAGATTTGATGGTTAGATTGAAGAAATTTAGCTTCACATTCATCGATTTAGCCCACGTGAACTCAGATTTGATGGTTAGATTGAAGAAATTTAGCTTCACATTCATCGATTTAGCCCACGTGAACTCAGATTTGATGGTTAGATTGAAGAAATTTAGCTTCACATTCATCGATTTAGCCCACGTGAACTCAGATTTGATGGTTAGATTGAAGAAATTTAGCTTCACATTCATCGATTTAGCCCACGTGAACTCAGATTTGATGGTTAGATTGAAGAAATTTAGCTTCACATTCATCGATTTAGCCCACGTGAACTCAGATTTGATGGTTAGATTGAAGAATTTAGCTTCACATTCATCGATTTAGCCCACGTGAACTCAGATTTGATGGTTAGATTGAAGAAATTTAGCTTCACATTCATCGATTTAGCCCACGTGAACTCAGATTTGATGGTTAGATTGAAGAAATTTAGCTTCACATTCATCGATTTAGCCCACGTGAACTCAGATTTGATGGTTAGATTGAAGAATTTAGCTTCACATTCATCGATTTAGCCCACGTGAACTCAGATTTGATGGTTAGATTGAAGAAATTTAGCTTCACATTCATCGATTTAGCCCACGTGAACTCAGATTTGATGGTTAGATTGAAGAAATTTAGCTTCACATTCATCGATTTAGCCCACGTGAACTCAGATTTGATGGTTAGATTGAGAATTTAGCTTCACATTCATCGATTTAGCCCACGTGAACTCAGATTTGATGGTTAGATTGAAGAAATTTAGCTTCACATTCATCGATTTAGCCCACGTGAACTCAGATTTGATGGTTAGATTGAAGAAATTTAGCTTCACATTCATCGATTTAGCCCACGTGAACTCAGATTTGATGGTTAGATTGAAGAAATTTAGCTTCACATTCATCGATTTAGCCCACGTGAACTCAGATTTGATGGTTAGATTGAAGAAATTTAGCTTCACATTCATCGATTTAGCCCACGTGAACTCAGATTTGATGGTTAGATTGAAGAAATTTAGCTTCACATTCATCGATTTAGCCCACGTGAACTCAGATTTGATGGTTAGATTGAAGAAATTTAGCTTCACATTCATCGATTTAGCCCACGTGAACTCAGATTTGATGGTTAGATTGAAGAAATTTAGCTTCACATTCATCGATTTAGCCCACGTGAACTCAGATTTGATGGTTAGATTGAAGAAATTTAGCTTCACATTCATCGATTTAGCCCACGTGAACTCAGATTTGATGGTTAGATTGAAGAAATTTAGCTTCACATTCATCGATTTAGCCCACGTGAACTCAGATTTGATGGTTAGATTGAAGAAATTTAGCTTCACATTCATCGATTTAGCCCACGTGAACTCAGATTTGATGGTTAGATTGAAGAAATTTAGCTTCACATTCATCGATTTAGCCCACGTGAACTCAGATTTGATGGTTAGATTGAAGAAATTTAGCTTCACATTCATCGATTTAGCCCACGTGAACTCAGATTTGATGGTTAGATTGAAGAAATTTAGCTTCACATTCATCGATTTAGCCCACGTGAACTCAGATTTGATGGTTAGATTGAAGAATTTAGCTTCACATTCATCGATTTAGCCCACGTGAACTCAGATTTGATGGTTAGATTGAAGAAATTTAGCTTCACATTCATCGATTTAGCCCACGTGAACTCAGATTTGATGGTTAGATTGAAGAAATTTAGCTTCACATTCATCGATTTAGCCCACGTGAACTCAGATTTGATGGTTAGATTGAAGAAATTTAGCTTCACATTCATCGATTTAGCCCACGTGAACTCAGATTTGATGGTTAGATTGAAGAAATTTAGCTTCACATTCATCGATTTAGCCCACGTGAACTCAGATTTGATGGTTAGATTGAAGAAATTTAGCTTCACATTCATCGATTTAGCCCACGTGAACTCAGATTTGATGGTTAGATTGAAGAAATTTAGCTTCACATTCATCGATTTAGCCCACGTGAACTCAGATTTGATGGTTAGATTGAAGAAATTTAGCTTCACATTCATCGATTTAGCCCACGTGAACTCAGATTTGATGGTTAGATTGAAGAAATTTAGCTTCACATTCATCGATTTAGCCCACGTGAACTCAGATTTGATGGTTAGATTGAAGAAATTTAGCTTCACATTCATCGATTTAGCCCACGTGAACTCAGATTTGATGGTTAGATTGAAGAAATTTAGCTTCACATTCATCGATTTAGCCCACGTGAACTCAGATTTGATGGTTAGATTGAAGAATTTAGCTTCACATTCATCGATTTAGCCCACGTGAACTCAGATTTGATGGTTAGATTGAAGAAATTTAGCTTCACATTCATCGATTTAGCCCACGTGAACTCAGATTTGATGGTTAGATTGAAGAAATTTAGCTTCACATTCATCGATTTAGCCCACGTGAACTCAGATTTGATGGTTAGATTGAAGAAATTTAGCTTCACATTCATCGATTTAGCCCACGTGAACTCAGATTTGATGGTTAGATTGAAGAATTTAGCTTCACATTCATCGATTTAGCCCACGTGAACTCAGATTTGATGGTTAGATTGAAGAAATTTAGCTTCACATTCATCGATTTAGCCCACGTGAACTCAGATTTGATGGTTAGATTGAAGAAATTTAGCTTCACATTCATCGATTTAGCCCACGTGAACTCAGATTTGATGGTTAGATTGAAGAAATTTAGCTTCACATTCATCGATTTAGCCCACGTGAACTCAGATTTGATGGTTAGATTGAAGAAATTTAGCTTCACATTCATCGATTTAGCCCACGTGAACTCAGATTTGATGGTTAGATTGAAGAAATTTAGCTTCACATTCATCGATTTAGCCCACGTGAACTCAGATTTGATGGTTAGATTGAAGAAATTTAGCTTCACATTCATCGATTTAGCCCACGTGAACTCAGATTTGATGGTTAGATTGAAGAAATTTAGCTTCACATTCATCGATTTAGCCCACGTGAACTCAGATTTGATGGTTAGATTGAAGAATTTAGCTTCACATTCATCGATTTAGCCCACGTGAACTCAGATTTGATGGTTAGATTGAAGAAATTTAGCTTCACATTCATCGATTTAGCCCACGTGAACTCAGATTTGATGGTTAGATTGAAGAAATTTAGCTTCACATTCATCGATTTAGCCCACGTGAACTCAGATTTGATGGTTAGATTGAAGAAATTTAGCTTCACATTCATCGATTTAGCCCACGTGAACTCAGATTTGATGGTTAGATTGAAGAAATTTAGCTTCACATTCATCGATTTAGCCCACGTGAACTCAGATTTGATGGTTAGATTGAAGAAATTTAGCTTCACATTCATCGATTTAGCCCACGTGAACTCAGATTTGATGGTTAGATTGAAGAAATTTAGCTTCACATTCATCGATTTAGCCCACGTGAACTCAGATTTGATGGTTAGATTGAAGAAATTTAGCTTCACATTCATCGATTTAGCCCACGTGAACTCAGATTTGATGGTTAGATTGAAGAAATTTAGCTTCACATTCATCGATTTAGCCCACGTGAACTCAGATTTGATGGTTAGATTGAAGAAATTTAGCTTCACATTCATCGATTTAGCCCACGTGAACTCAGATTTGATGGTTAGATTGAAGAAATTTAGCTTCACATTCATCGATTTAGCCCACGTGAACTCAGATTTGATGGTTAGATTGAAAATTTAGCTTCACATTCATCGATTTAGCCCACGTGAACTCAGATTTGATGGTTAGATTGAAGAAATTTAGCTTCACATTCATCGATTTAGCCCACGTGAACTCAGATTTGATGGTTAGATTGAAGAAATTTAGCTTCACATTCATCGATTTAGCCCACGTGAACTCAGATTTGATGGTTAGATTGAAGAAATTTAGCTTCACATTCATCGATTTAGCCCACGTGAACTCAGATTTGATGGTTAGATTGAAGAAATTTAGCTTCACATTCATCGATTTAGCCCACGTGAACTCAGATTTGATGGTTGATTGAAGAAATTTAGCTTCACATTCATCGATTTAGCCCACGTGAACTCAGATTTGATGGTTAGATTGAAGAATTTAGCTTCACATTCATCGATTTAGCCCACGTGAACTCAGATTTGATGGTTAGATTGAAGAAATTTAGCTTCACATTCATCGATTTAGCCCACGTGAACTCAGATTTGATGGTTAGATTGAAGAAATTTAGCTTCACATTCATCGATTTAGCCCACGTGAACTCAGATTTGATGGTTAGATTGAAGAATTTAGCTTCACATTCATCGATTTAGCCCACGTGAACTCAGATTTGATGGTTAGATTGAAGAAATTTAGCTTCACATTCATCGATTTAGCCCACGTGAACTCAGATTTGATGGTTAGATTGAAGAAATTTAGCTTCACATTCATCGATTTAGCCCACGTGAACTCAGATTTGATGGTTAGATTGAAGAAATTTAGCTTCACATTCATCGATTTAGCCCACGTGAACTCAGATTTGATGGTTAGATTGAAGAAATTTAGCTTCACATTCATCGATTTAGCCCACGTGAACTCAGATTTGATGGTTAGATTGAAGAAATTTAGCTTCACATTCATCGATTTAGCCCACGTGAACTCAGATTTGATGGTTAGATTGAAGAAATTTAGCTTCACATTCATCGATTTAGCCCACGTGAACTCAGATTTGATGGTTAGATTGAAGAAATTTAGCTTCACATTCATCGATTTAGCCCACGTGAACTCAGATTTGATGGTTAGATTGAAGAAATTTAGCTTCACATTCATCGATTTAGCCCACGTGAACTCAGATTTGATGGTTAGATTGAAGAAATTTAGCTTCACATTCATCGATTTAGCCCACGTGAACTCAGATTTGATGGTTAGATTGAAGAAATTTAGCTTCACATTCATCGATTTAGCCCACGTGAACTCAGATTTGATGGTTAGATTGAAGAAATTTAGCTTCACATTCATCGATTTAGCCCACGTGAACTCAGATTTGATGGTTAGATTGAAGAAATTTAGCTTCACATTCATCGATTTAGCCCACGTGAACTCAGATTTGATGGTTAGATTGAAGAAATTTAGCTTCACATTCATCGATTTAGCCCACGTGAACTCAGATTTGATGGTTAGATTGAAGAAATTTAGCTTCACATTCATCGATTTAGCCCACGTGAACTCAGATTTGATGGTTAGATTGAAGAAATTTAGCTTCACATTCATCGATTTAGCCCACGTGAACTCAGATTTGATGGTTAGATTGAAGAAATTTAGCTTCACATTCATCGATTTAGCCCACGTGAACTCAGATTTGATGGTTAGATTGAAGAAATTTAGCTTCATTCGCGATTTAGCCCACGTGAACTCAGATTTGATGGTTAGATTGAAGAAATTTAGCTTCACATTCATCGATTTAGCCCACGTGAACTCAGATTTGATGGTTAGATTGAAGAAATTTAGCTTCACATTCATCGATTTAGCCCACGTGAACTCAGATTTGATGGTTAGATTGAAGAATTTAGCTTCATTCATCGATTTAGCCCACGTGAACTCAGATTTGATGGTTAGATTGAAGAATTTAGCTTCACATTCATCGATTTAGCCCACGTGAACTCAGATTTGATGGTTAGATTGAAGAAATTTAGCTTCACATTCATCGATTTAGCCCACGTGAACTCAGATTTGATGGTTAGATTGAAGAAATTTAGCTTCACATTCATCGATTTAGCCCACGTGAACTCAGATTTGATGGTTAGATTGAAGAAATTTAGCTTCACATTCATCGATTTAGCCCACGTGAACTCAGATTTGATGGTTAGATTGAAGAAATTTAGCTTCACATTCATCGATTTAGCCCACGTGAACTCAGATTTGATGGTTAGATTGAAGAAATTTAGCTTCACATTCATCGATTTAGCCCACGTGAACTCAGATTTGATGGTTAGATTGAAGAAATTTAGCTTCACATTCATCGATTTAGCCCACGTGAACTCAGATTTGATGGTTAGATTGAAGAAATTTAGCTTCACATTCATCGATTTAGCCCACGTGAACTCAGATTTGATGGTTAGATTGAAGAAATTTAGCTTCACATTCATCGATTTAGCCCACGTGAACTCAGATTTGATGGTTAGATTGAAGAAATTTAGCTTCACATTCATCGATTTAGCCCACGTGAACTCAGATTTGATGGTTAGATTGAAGAAATTTAGCTTCACATTCATCGATTTAGCCCACGTGAACTCAGATTTGATGGTTAGATTGAAGAAATTTAGCTTCACATTCATCGATTTAGCCCACGTGAACTCAGATTTGATGGTTAGATTGAAGAAATTTAGCTTCACATTCATCGATTTAGCCCACGTGAACTCAGATTTGATGGTTAGATTGAAGAAATTTAGCTTCACATTCATCGATTTAGCCCACGTGAACTCAGATTTGATGGTTAGATTGAAGAAATTTAGCTTCACATTCATCGATTTAGCCCACGTGAACTCAGATTTGATGGTTAGATTGAAGAAATTTAGCTTCACATTCATCGATTTAGCCCACGTGAACTCAGATTTGATGGTTAGATTGAAGAAATTTAGCTTCACATTCATCGATTTAGCCCACGTGAACTCAGATTTGATGGTTAGATTGAAGAAATTTAGCTTCACATTCATCGATTTAGCCCACGTGAACTCAGATTTGATGGTTAGATTGAAGAAATTTAGCTTCACATTCATCGATTTAGCCCACGTGAACTCAGATTTGATGGTTAGATTGAAGAAATTTAGCTTCACATTCATCGATTTAGCCCACGTGAACTCAGATTTGATGGTTAGATTGAAGAAATTTAGCTTCACATTCATCGATTTAGCCCACGTGAACTCAGATTTGATGGTTAGATTGAAGAAATTTAGCTTCACATTCATCGATTTAGCCCACGTGAACTCAGATTTGATGGTTAGATTGAAGAAATTTAGCTTCACATTCATCGATTTAGCCCACGTGAACTCAGATTTGATGGTTAGATTGAAGAAATTTAGCTTCACATTCATCGATTTAGCCCACGTGAACTCAGATTTGATGGTTAGATTGAAGAAATTTAGCTTCACATTCATCGATTTAGCCCACGTGAACTCAGATTTGATGGTTAGATTGAAGAAATTTAGCTTCACATTCATCGATTTAGCCCACGTGAACTCAGATTTGATGGTTAGATTGAAGAAATTTAGCTTCACATTCATCGATTTAGCCCACGTGAACTCAGATTTGATGGTTAGATTGAAGAAATTTAGCTTCACATTCATCGATTTAGCCCACGTGAACTCAGATTTGATGGTTAGATTGAAGAAATTTAGCTTCACATTCATCGATTTAGCCCACGTGAACTCAGATTTGATGGTTAGATTGAAGAAATTTAGCTTCACATTCATCGATTTAGCCCACGTGAACTCAGATTTGATGGTTAGATTGAAGAAATTTAGCTTCACATTCATCGATTTAGCCCACGTGAACTCAGATTTGATGGTTAGATTGAAGAAATTTAGCTTCACATTCATCGATTTAGCCCACGTGAACTCAGATTTGATGGTTAGATTGAAGAAATTTAGCTTCACATTCATCGATTTAGCCCACGTGAACTCAGATTTGATGGTTAGATTGAAGAAATTTAGCTTCACATTCATCGATTTAGCCCACGTGAACTCAGATTTGATGGTTAGATTGAAGAAATTTAGCTTCACATTCATCGATTTAGCCCACGTGAACTCAGATTTGATGGTTAGATTGAAGAAATTTAGCTTCACATTCATCGATTTAGCCCACGTGAACTCAGATTTGATGGTTAGATTGAAGATATTTAGCTTCACATTCATCGATTTAGCCCACGTGAACTCAGATTTGATGGTTAGATTGAAGAAATTTAGCTTCACATTCATCGATTTAGCCCACGTGAACTCAGATTTGATGGTTAGATTGAAGAAATTTAGCTTCATTCATCGATTTAGCCCACGTGAACTCAGATTTGATGGTTAGATTGAAGAAATTTAGCTTCACATTCATCGATTTAGCCCACGTGAACTCAGATTTGATGGTTAGATTGAAGAAATTTAGCTTCACATTCATCGATTTAGCCCACGTGAACTCAGATTTGATGGTTAGATTGAAGAAATTTAGCTTCACATTCATCGATTTAGCCCACGTGAACTCAGATTTGATGGTTAGATTGAAGAAATTTAGCTTCACATTCATCGATTTAGCCCACGTGAACTCAGATTTGATGGTTAGATTGAAGAAATTTAGCTTCACATTCATCGATTTAGCCCACGTGAACTCAGATTTGATGGTTAGATTGAAGAAATTTAGCTTCACATTCATCGATTTAGCCCACGTGAACTCAGATTTGATGGTTAGATTGAAGAAATTTAGCTTCACATTCATCGATTTAGCCCACGTGAACTCAGATTTGATGGTTAGATTGAAGAAATTTAGCTTCACATTCATCGATTTAGCCCACGTGAACTCAGATTTGATGGTTAGATTGAAGAAATTTAGCTTCACATTCATCGATTTAGCCCACGTGAACTCAGATTTGATGGTTAGATTGAAGAAATTTAGCTTCACATTCATCGATTTAGCCCACGTGAACTCAGATTTGATGGTTAGATTGAAGAAATTTAGCTTCACATTCATCGATTTAGCCCACGTGAACTCAGATTTGATGGTTAGATTGAAGAAATTTAGCTTCACATTCATCGATTTAGCCCACGTGAACTCAGATTTGATGGTTAGATTGAAGAAATTTAGCTTCACATTCATCGATTTAGCCCACGTGAACTCAGATTTGATGGTTAGATTGAAGAAATTTAGCTTCACATTCATCGATTTAGCCCACGTGAACTCAGATTTGATGGTTAGATTGAAGAAATTTAGCTTCACATTCATCGATTTAGCCCACGTGAACTCAGATTTGATGGTTAGATTGAAGAAATTTAGCTTCACATCGATTTAGCCCACGTGAACTCAGATTTGATGGTTGAAGTTTTTCACATTCAGATTTAGCCCACGTGAACTCAGATTTGATGGTTAGATTGAAGAAATTTAGCTTCACATTCATCGATTTAGCCCACGTGAACTCAGATTTGATGGTTAGATTGAAGAAATTTAGCTTCACATTCATCGATTTAGCCCACGTGAACTCAGATTTGATGGTTAGATTGAAGAAATTTAGCTTCACATTCATCGATTTAGCCCACGTGAACTCAGATTTGATGGTTAGATTGAAGAAATTTAGCTTCACATTCATCGATTTAGCCCACGTGAACTCAGATTTGATGGTTAGATTGAAGAAATTTAGCTTCACATTCATCGATTTAGCCCACGTGAACTCAGATTTGATGGTTAGATTGAAGAAATTTAGCTTCACATTCATCGATTTAGCCCACGTGAACTCAGATTTGATGGTTAGATTGAAGAAATTTAGCTTCACATTCATCGATTTAGCCCACGTGAACTCAGATTTGATGGTTAGATTGAAGAAATTTAGCTTCACATTCATCGATTTAGCCCACGTGAACTCAGATTTGATGGTTAGATTGAAGAAATTTAGCTTCACATTCATCGATTTAGCCCACGTGAACTCAGATTTGATGGTTAGATTGAAGAAATTTAGCTTCACATTCATCGATTTAGCCCACGTGAACTCAGATTTGATGGTTAGATTGAAGAAATTTAGCTTCACATTCATCGATTTAGCCCACGTGAACTCAGATTTGATGGTTAGATTGAAGAAATTTAGCTTCACATTCATCGATTTAGCCCACGTGAACTCAGATTTGATGGTTAGATTGAAGAAATTTAGCTTCACATTCATCGATTTAGCCCACGTGAACTCAGATTTGATGGTTAGATTGAAGAAATTTAGCTTCACATTCATCGATTTAGCCCACGTGAACTCAGATTTGATGGTTAGATTGAAGAAATTTAGCTTCACATTCATCGATTTAGCCCACGTGAACTCAGATTTGATGGTTAGATTGAAGAAATTTAGCTTCACATTCATCGATTTAGCCCACGTGAACTCAGATTTGATGGTTAGATATGAAGAATTTAGCTTCACATTCATCGATTTAGCCCACGTGAACTCAGATTTGATGGTTAGATTGAAGAAATTTAGCTTCACATTCATCGATTTAGCCCACGTGAACTCAGATTTGATGGTTAGATTGAAGAAATTTAGCTTCACATTCATCGATTTAGCCCACGTGAACTCAGATTTGATGGTTAGATTGAAGAAATTTAGCTTCACATTCATCGATTTAGCCCACGTGAACTCAGATTTGATGGTTAGATTGAAGAAATTTAGCTTCACATTCATCGATTTAGCCCACGTGAACTCAGATTTGATGGTTAGATTGAAGAATTTAGCTTCACATTCATCGATTTAGCCCACGTGAACTCAGATTTGATGGTTAGATTGAAGAAATTTAGCTTCACATTCATCGATTTAGCCCACGTGAACTCAGATTTGATGGTTAGATTGAAGAAATTTAGCTTCACATTCATCGATTTAGCCCACGTGAACTCAGATTTGATGGTTAGATTGAAGAAATTTAGCTTCACATTCATCGATTTAGCCCACGTGAACTCAGATTTGATGGTTAGATTGAAGAAATTTAGCTTCACATTCATCGATTTAGCCCACGTGAACTCAGATTTGATGGTTAGATTGAAGAAATTTAGCTTCACATTCATCGATTTAGCCCACGTGAACTCAGATTTGATGGTTAGATTGAAGAAATTTAGCTTCACATTCATCGATTTAGCCCACGTGAACTCAGATTTGATGGTTAGATTGAAGAAATTTAGCTTCACATTCATCGATTTAGCCCACGTGAACTCAGATTTGATGGTTAGATTGAAGAAATTTAGCTTCACATTCATCGATTTAGCCCACGTGAACTCAGATTTGATGGTTAGATTGAAGAAATTTAGCTTCACATTCATCGATTTAGCCCACGTGAACTCAGATTTGATGGTTAGATTGAAGAAATTTAGCTTCACATTCATCGATTTAGCCCACGTGAACTCAGATTTGATGGTTAGATTGAAGAAATTTAGCTTCACATTCATCGATTTAGCCCACGTGAACTCAGATTTGATGGTTAGATTGAAGAAATTTAGCTTCACATTCGTCGATTTAGCCCACGTGAACTCAGATTTGATGGTTAGATTGAAGAAATTTAGCTTCACATTCATCGATTTAGCCCACGTGAACTCAGATTTGATGGTTAGATTGAAGAAATTTAGCTTCACATTCATCGATTTAGCCCACGTGAACTCAGATTTGATGGTTAGATTGAAGAAATTTAGCTTCACATTCATCGATTTAGCCCACGTGAACTCAGATTTGATGGTTAGATTGAAGAAATTTAGCTTCACATTCATCGATTTAGCCCACGTGAACTCAGATTTGATGGTTAGATTGAAGAATTTAGCTTCACATTCATCGATTTAGCCCACGTGAACTCAGATTTGATGGTTAGATTGAAGAAATTTAGCTTCACATTCATCGATTTAGCCCACGTGAACTCAGATTTGATGGTTAGATTGAAGAAATTTAGCTTCATTCATCGATTTAGCCCACGTGAACTCAGATTTGATGGTTAGATTGAAGAAATTTAGCTTCACATTCATCGATTTAGCCCACGTGAACTCAGATTTGATGGTTAGATTGAAGAAATTTAGCTTCACATTCATCGATTTAGCCCACGTGAACTCAGATTTGATGGTTAGATTGAAGAAATTTAGCTTCACATTCATCGATTTAGCCCACGTGAACTCAGATTTGATGGTTAGATTGAAGAAATTTAGCTTCACATTCATCGATTTAGCCCACGTGAACTCAGATTTGATGGTTAGATTGAAGAAATTTAGCTTCACATTCATCGATTTAGCCCACGTGAACTCAGATTTGATGGTTAGATTGAAGAAATTTAGCTTCACATTCATCGATTTAGCCCACGTGAACTCAGATTTGATGGTTAGATTGAAGAAATTTAGCTTCACATTCATCGATTTAGCCCACGTGAACTCAGATTTGATGGTTAGATTGAAGAAATTTAGCTTCACATTCATCGATTTAGCCCACGTGAACTCAGATTTGATGGTTAGATTGAAGAAATTTAGCTTCACATTCATCGATTTAGCCCACGTGAACTCAGATTTGATGGTTAGATTGAAGAAATTTAGCTTCACATTCATCGATTTAGCCCACGTGAACTCAGATTTGATGGTTAGATTGAAGAAATTTAGCTTCACATTCATCGATTTAGCCCACGTGAACTCAGATTTGATGGTTAGATTGAAGAAATTTAGCTTCACATTCATCGATTTAGCCCACGTGAACTCAGATTTGATGGTTAGATTGAAGAAATTTAGCTTCACATTCATCGATTTAGCCCACGTGAACTCAGATTTGATGGTTAGATTGAAGAAATTTAGCTTCACATTCATCGATTTAGCCCACGTGAACTCAGATTTGATGGTTAGATTGAAGAAATTTAGCTTCACATTCATCGATTTAGCCCACGTGAACTCAGATTTGATGGTTAGATTGAAGAAATTTAGCTTCACATTCATCGATTTAGCCCACGTGAACTCAGATTTGATGGTTAGATTGAAGAAATTTAGCTTCACATTCATCGATTTAGCCCACGTGAACTCAGATTTGATGGTTAGATTGAAGAAATTTAGCTTCACATTCATCGATTTAGCCCACGTGAACTCAGATTTGATGGTTAGATTGAAGAAATTTAGCTTCACATTCATCGATTTAGCCCACGTGAACTCAGATTTGATGGTTAGATTGAAGAAATTTAGCTTCACATTCATCGATTTAGCCCACGTGAACTCAGATTTGATGGTTAGATTGAAGAAATTTAGCTTCACATTCATCGATTTAGCCCACGTGAACTCAGATTTGATGGTTAGATTGAAGAAATTTAGCTTCACATTCATCGATTTAGCCCACGTGAACTCAGATTTGATGGTTAGATTGAAGAAATTTAGCTTCACATTCATCGATTTAGCCCACGTGAACTCAGATTTGATGGTTAGATTGAAGAAATTTAGCTTCACATTCATCGATTTAGCCCACGTGAACTCAGATTTGATGGTTAGATTGAAGAAATTTAGCTTCACATTCATCGATTTAGCCCACGTGAACTCAGATTTGATGGTTAGATTGAAGAAATTTAGCTTCACATTCATCGATTTAGCCCACGTGAACTCAGATTTGATGGTTAGATTGAAGAAATTTAGCTTCACATTCATCGATTTAGCCCACGTGAACTCAGATTTGATGGTTAGATTGAAGAAATTTAGCTTCACATTCATCGATTTAGCCCACGTGAACTCAGATTTGATGAGAACATTGAAGAAATTTAGCTTCACATTCATCGATTTAGCCCACGTGAACTCAGATTTGATGGTTAGATTGAAGAATTTAGCTTCACATTCATCGATTTAGCCCACGTGAACTCAGATTTGATGGTTAGATTGAAGAAATTTAGCTTCACATTCATCGATTTAGCCCACGTGAACTCAGATTTGATGGTTAGATTGAAGAAATTTAGCTTCACATTCATCGATTTAGCCCACGTGAACTCAGATTTGATGGTTAGATTGAAGAAATTTAGCTTCACATTCATCGATTTAGCCCACGTGAACTCAGATTTGATGGTTAGATTGAAGAAATTTAGCTTCACATTCATCGATTTAGCCCACGTGAACTCAGATTTGATGGTTAGATTGAAGAAATTTAGCTTCACATTCATCGATTTAGCCCACGTGAACTCAGATTTGATGGTTAGATTGAAGAATTTAGCTTCACATTCATCGATTTAGCCCACGTGAACTCAGATTTGATGGTTAGATTGAAGAAATTTAGCTTCACATTCATCGATTTAGCCCACGTGAACTCAGATTTGATGGTTAGATTGAAGAAATTTAGCTTCACATTCATCGATTTAGCCCACGTGAACTCAGATTTGATGGTTAGATTGAAGAAATTTAGCTTCACATTCATCGATTTAGCCCACGTGAACTCAGATTTGATGGTTAGATTGAAGAAATTTAGCTTCACATTCATCGATTTAGCCCACGTGAACTCAGATTTGATGGTTAGATTGAAGAAATTTAGCTTCACATTCATCGATTTAGCCCACGTGAACTCAGATTTGATGGTTAGATTGAAGAAATTTAGCTTCACATTCATCGATTTAGCCCACGTGAACTCAGATTTGATGGTTAGATTGAAGAAATTTAGCTTCACATTCATCGATTTAGCCCACGTGAACTCAGATTTGATGGTTAGATTGAAGAAATTTAGCTTCACATTCATCGATTTAGCCCACGTGAACTCAGATTTGATGGTTAGATTGAAGAAATTTAGCTTCACATTCATCGATTTAGCCCACGTGAACTCAGATTTGATGGTTAGATTGAAGAAATTTAGCTTCACATTCATCGATTTAGCCCACGTGAACTCAGATTTGATGGTTAGATTGAAGAAATTTAGCTTCACATTCATCGATTTAGCCCACGTGAACTCAGATTTGATGGTTAGATTGAAGAAATTTAGCTTCACATTCATCGATTTAGCCCACGTGAACTCAGATTTGATGGTTAGATTGAAGAAATTTAGCTTCACATTCATCGATTTAGCCCACGTGAACTCAGATTTGATGGTTAGATTGAAGAAATTTAGCTTCACATTCATCGATTTAGCCCACGTGAACTCAGATTTGATGGTTAGATTGAAGAAATTTAGCTTCACATTCATCGATTTAGCCCACGTGAACTCAGATTTGATGGTTAGATTGAAGAAATTTAGCTTCACATTCATCGATTTAGCCCACGTGAACTCAGATTTGATGGTTAGATTGAAGAAATTTAGCTTCACATTCATCGATTTAGCCCACGTGAACTCAGATTTGATGGTTAGATTGAAGAAATTTAGCTTCACATTCATCGATTTAGCCCACGTGAACTCAGATTTGATGGTTAGATTGAAGAAATTTAGCTTCACATTCATCGATTTAGCCCACGTGAACTCAGATTTGATGGTTAGATTGAAGAAATTTAGCTTCACATTCATCGATTTAGCCCACGTGAACTCAGATTTGATGGTTAGATTGAAGAAATTTAGCTTCACATTCATCGATTTAGCCCACGTGAACTCAGATTTGATGGTTAGATTGAAGAAATTTAGCTTCACATTCATCGATTTAGCCCACGTGAACTCAGATTTGATGGTTAGATTGAAGAAATTTAGCTTCACATTCATCGATTTAGCCCACGTGAACTCAGATTTGATGGTTAGATTGAAGAAATTTAGCTTCACATTCATCGATTTAGCCCACGTGAACTCAGATTTGATGGTTAGATTGAAGAAATTTAGCTTCACATTCATCGATTTAGCCCACGTGAACTCAGATTTGATGGTTAGATTGAAGAAATTTAGCTTCATTCATCGATTTAGCCCACGTGAACTCAGATTTGATGGTTAGATTGAAGAAATTTAGCTTCACATTCATCGATTTAGCCCACGTGAACTCAGATTTGATGGTTAGATTGAAGAAATTTAGCTTCACATTCATCGATTTAGCCCACGTGAACTCAGATTTGATGGTTAGATTGAAGAAATTTAGCTTCACATTCATCGATTTAGCCCACGTGAACTCAGATTTGATGGTTAGATTGAAGAAATTTAGCTTCACATTCATCGATTTAGCCCACGTGAACTCAGATTTGATGGTTAGATTGAAGAAATTTAGCTTCACATTCATCGATTTAGCCCACGTGAACTCAGATTTGATGGTTAGATTGAAGAAATTTAGCTTCACATTCATCGATTTAGCCCACGTGAACTCAGATTTGATGGTTAGATTGAAGAAATTTAGCTTCACATTCATCGATTTAGCCCACGTGAACTCAGATTTGATGGTTAGATTGAAGAAATTTAGCTTCACATTCATCGATTTAGCCCACGTGAACTCAGATTTGATGGTTAGATTGAAGAAATTTAGCTTCACATTCATCGATTTAGCCCACGTGAACTCAGATTTGATGGTTAGATTGAAGAAATTTAGCTTCACATTCATCGATTTAGCCCACGTGAACTCAGATTTGATGGTTAGATTGAAGAATTTAGCTTCACATTCATCGATTTAGCCCACGTGAACTCAGATTTGATGGTTAGATTGAAGAAATTTAGCTTCACATTCATCGATTTAGCCCACGTGAACTCAGATTTGATGGTTAGATTGAAGAAATTTAGCTTCACATTCATCGATTTAGCCCACGTGAACTCAGATTTGATGGTTAGATTGAAGAAATTTAGCTTCACATTCATCGATTTAGCCCACGTGAACTCAGATTTGATGGTTAGATTGAAGAAATTTAGCTTCACATTCATCGATTTAGCCCACGTGAACTCAGATTTGATGGTTAGATTGAAGAAATTTAGCTTCACATTCATCGATTTAGCCCACGTGAACTCAGATTTGATGGTTAGATTGAAGAAATTTAGCTTCACATTCATCGATTTAGCCCACGTGAACTCAGATTTGATGGTTAGATTGAAGAAATTTAGCTTCACATTCATCGATTTAGCCCACGTGAACTCAGATTTGATGGTTAGATTGAAGAAATTTAGCTTCACATTCATCGATTTAGCCCACGTGAACTCAGATTTGATGGTTAGATTGAAGAAATTTAGCTTCACATTCATCGATTTAGCCCACGTGAACTCAGATTTGATGGTTAGATTGAAGAAATTTAGCTTCACATTCATCGATTTAGCCCACGTGAACTCAGATTTGATGGTTAGATTGAAGAAATTTAGCTTCACATTCATCGATTTAGCCCACGTGAACTCAGATTTGATGGTTAGATTGAAGAAATTTAGCTTCACATTCATCGATTTAGCCCACGTGAACTCAGATTTGATGGTTAGATTGAAGAAATTTAGCTTCACATTCATCGATTTAGCCCACGTGAACTCAGATTTGATGGTTAGATTGAAGAAATTTAGCTTCACATTCATCGATTTAGCCCACGTGAACTCAGATTTGATGGTTAGATTGAAGAAATTTAGCTTCACATTCATCGATTTAGCCCACGTGAACTCAGATTTGATGGTTAGATTGAAGAAATTTAGCTTCACATTCATCGATTTAGCCCACGTGAACTCAGATTTGATGGTTAGATTGAAGAAATTTAGCTTCACATTCATCGATTTAGCCCACGTGAACTCAGATTTGATGGTTAGATTGAAGAAATTTAGCTTCACATTCATCGATTTAGCCCACGTGAACTCAGATTTGATGGTTAGATTGAAGAAATTTAGCTTCACATTCATCGATTTAGCCCACGTGAACTCAGATTTGATGGTTAGATTGAAGAAATTTAGCTTCACATTCGTCGATTTAGCCCACGTGAACTCAGATTTGATGGTTAGATTGAAGAAATTTAGCTTCACATTCATCGATTTAGCCCACGTGAACTCAGATTTGATGGTTAGATTGAAGAAATTTAGCTTCACATTCATCGATTTAGCCCACGTGAACTCAGATTTGATGGTTAGATTGAAGAAATTTAGCTTCACATTCATCGATTTAGCCCACGTGAACTCAGATTTGATGGTTAGATTGAAGAAATTTAGCTTCACATTCATCGATTTAGCCCACGTGAACTCAGATTTGATGGTTAGATTGAAGAAATTTAGCTTCACATTCATCGATTTAGCCCACGTGAACTCAGATTTGATGGTTAGATTGAAGAAATTTAGCTTCACATTCATCGATTTAGCCCACGTGAACTCAGATTTGATGGTTAGATTGAAGAAATTTAGCTTCACATTCATCGATTTAGCCCACGTGAACTCAGATTTGATGGTTAGATTGAAGAAATTTAGCTTCACATTCATCGATTTAGCCCACGTGAACTCAGATTTGATGGTTAGATTGAAGAAATTTAGCTTCACATTCATCGATTTAGCCCACGTGAACTCAGATTTGATGGTTAGATTGAAGAAATTTAGCTTCACATTCATCGATTTAGCCCACGTGAACTCAGATTTGATGGTTAGATTGAAGAAATTTAGCTTCACATTCATCGATTTAGCCAACGTGAACTCAGATTTGATGGTTAGATTGAAGAAATTTAGCTTCACATTCATCGATTTAGCCCACGTGAACTCAGATTTGATGGTTAGATTGAAGAAATTTAGCTTCACATTCATCGATTTAGCCCACGTGAACTCAGATTTGATGGTTAGATTGAAGAAATTTAGCTTCACATTCATCGATTTAGCCCACGTGAACTCAGATTTGATGGTTAGATTGAAGAAATTTAGCTTCACATTCATCGATTTAGCCCACGTGAACTCAGATTTGATGGTTAGATTGAAGAAATTTAGCTTCACATTCATCGATTTAGCCCACGTGAACTCAGATTTGATGGTTAGATTGAAGAAATTTAGCTTCACATTCATCGATTTAGCCCACGTGAACTCAGATTTGATGGTTAGATTGAAGAAATTTAGCTTCACATTCATCGATTTAGCCCACGTGAACTCAGATTTGATGGTTAGATTGAAGAATTTAGCTTCACATTCATCGATTTAGCCCACGTGAACTCAGATTTGATGGTTAGATTGAAGAAATTTAGCTTCACATTCATCGATTTAGCCCACGTGAACTCAGATTTGATGGTTAGATTGAAGAAATTTAGCTTCACATTCATCGATTTAGCCCACGTGAACTCAGATTTGATGGTTAGATTGAAGAAATTTAGCTTCACATTCATCGATTTAGCCCACGTGAACTCAGATTTGATGGTTAGATTGAAGAAATTTAGCTTCACATTCATCGATTTAGCCCACGTGAACTCAGATTTGATGGTTAGATTGAAGAAATTTAGCTTCACATTCATCGATTTAGCCCACGTGAACTCAGATTTGATGGTTAGATTGAAGAAATTTAGCTTCACATTCATCGATTTAGCCCACGTGAACTCAGATTTGATGGTTAGATTGAAGAAATTTAGCTTCACATTCATCGATTTAGCCCACGTGAACTCAGATTTGATGGTTAGATTGAAGAAATTTAGCTTCACATTCATCGATTTAGCCCACGTGAACTCAGATTTGATGGTTAGATTGAAGAAATTTAGCTTCACATTCATCGATTTAGCCCACGTGAACTCAGATTTGATGGTTAGATTGAAGAAATTTAGCTTCACATTCATCGATTTAGCCCACGTGAACTCAGATTTGATGGTTAGATTGAAGAAATTTAGCTTCACATTCATCGATTTAGCCCACGTGAACTCAGATTTGATGGTTAGATTGAAGAAATTTAGCTTCACATTCATCGATTTAGCCCACGTGAACTCAGATTTGATGGTTAGATTGAAGAAATTTAGCTTCACATTCATCGATTTAGCCCACGTGAACTCAGATTTGATGGTTAGATTGAAGAAATTTAGCTTCACATTCATCGATTTAGCCCACGTGAACTCAGATTTGATGGTTAGATTGAAGAAATTTAGCTTCACATTCATCGATTTAGCCCACGTGAACTCAGATTTGATGGTTAGATTGAAGAAATTTAGCTTCACATTCATCGATTTAGCCCACGTGAACTCAGATTTGATGGTTAGATTGAAGAAATTTAGCTTCACATTCATCGATTTAGCCCACGTGAACTCAGATTTGATGGTTAGATTGAAGAAATTTAGCTTCACATTCATCGATTTAGCCCACGTGAACTCAGATTTGATGGTTAGATTGAAGAAATTTAGCTTCACATTCATCGATTTAGCCCACGTGAACTCAGATTTGATGGTTAGATTGAAGAAATTTAGCTTCACATTCATCGATTTAGCCCACGTGAACTCAGATTTGATGGTTAGATTGAAGAAATTTAGCTTCACATTCATCGATTTAGCCCACGTGAACTCAGATTTGATGGTTAGATTGAAGAAATTTAGCTTCACATTCATCGATTTAGCCCACGTGAACTCAGATTTGATGGTTAGATTGAAGAAATTTAGCTTCACATTCATCGATTTAGCCCACGTGAACTCAGATTTGATGGTTAGATTGAAGAAATTTAGCTTCACATTCATCGATTTAGCCCACGTGAACTCAGATTTGATGGTTAGATTGAAGAAATTTAGCTTCACATTCATCGATTTAGCCCACGTGAACTCAGATTTGATGGTTAGATTGAAGAAATTTAGCTTCACATTCATCGATTTAGCCCACGTGAACTCAGATTTGATGGTTAGATTGAAGAAATTTAGCTTCACATTCATCGATTTAGCCCACGTGAACTCAGATTTGATGGTTAGATTGAAGAAATTTAGCTTCACATTCATCGATTTAGCCCACGTGAACTCAGATTTGATGGTTAGATTGAAGAAATTTAGCTTCACATTCATCGATTTAGCCCACGTGAACTCAGATTTGATGGTTAGATTGAAGAATTTAGCTTCACTTCATTCATCGATTTAGCCCACGTGAACTCAGATTTGATGGTTAGATTGAAGAAATTTAGCTTCACATTCATCGATTTAGCCCACGTGAACTCAGATTTGATGGTTAGATTGAAGAAATTTAGCTTCACATTCATCGATTTAGCCCACGTGAACTCAGATTTGATGGTTAGATTGAAGAAATTTAGCTTCACATTCATCGATTTAGCCCACGTGAACTCAGATTTGATGGTTAGATTGAAGAAATTTAGCTTCACATTCATCGATTTAGCCCACGTGAACTCAGATTTGATGGTTAGATTGAAGAAATTTAGCTTCACATTCATCGATTTAGCCCACGTGAACTCAGATTTGATGGTTAGATTGAAGAAATTTAGCTTCACATTCATCGATTTAGCCCACGTGAACTCAGATTTGATGGTTAGATTGAAGAAATTTAGCTTCACATTCATCGATTTAGCCCACGTGAACTCAGATTTGATGGTTAGATTGAAGAAATTTAGCTTCACATTCATCGATTTAGCCCACGTGAACTCAGATTTGATGGTTAGATTGAAGAAATTTAGCTTCACATTCATCGATTTAGCCCACGTGAACTCAGATTTGATGGTTAGATTGAAGAAATTTAGCTTCACATTCATCGATTTAGCCCACGTGAACTCAGATTTGATGGTTAGATTGAAGAAATTTAGCTTCACATTCATCGATTTAGCCCACGTGAACTCAGATTTGATGGTTAGATTGAAGAAATTTAGCTTCACATTCATCGATTTAGCCCACGTGAACTCAGATTTGATGGTTAGATTGAAGAAATTTAGCTTCACATTCATCGATTTAGCCCACGTGAACTCAGATTTGATGGTTAGATTGAAGAAATTTAGCTTCACATTCATCGATTTAGCCCACGTGAACTCAGATTTGATGGTTAGATTGAAGAAATTTAGCTTCACATTCATCGATTTAGCCCACGTGAACTCAGATTTGATGGTTAGATTGAAGAAATTTAGCTTCACATTCATCGATTTAGCCCACGTGAACTCAGATTTGATGGTTAGATTGAAGAAATTTAGCTTCACATTCATCGATTTAGCCCACGTGAACTCAGATTTGATGGTTAGATTGAAGAATTTAGCTTCACATTCATCGATTTAGCCCACGTGAACTCAGATTTGATGGTTAGATTGAAGAAATTTAGCTTCACATTCATCGATTTAGCCCACGTGAACTCAGATTTGATGGTTAGATTGAAGAAATTTAGCTTCACATTCATCGATTTAGCCCACGTGAACTCAGATTTGATGGTTAGATTGAAGAAATTTAGCTTCACATTCATCGATTTAGCCCACGTGAACTCAGATTTGATGGTTAGATTGAAGAAATTTAGCTTCACATTCATCGATTTAGCCCACGTGAACTCAGATTTGATGGTTAGATTGAAGAAATTTAGCTTCACATTCATCGATTTAGCCCACGTGAACTCAGATTTGATGGTTAGATTGAAGAAATTTAGCTTCACATTCATCGATTTAGCCCACGTGAACTCAGATTTGATGGTTAGATTGAAGAAATTTAGCTTCACATTCATCGATTTAGCCCACGTGAACTCAGATTTGATGGTTAGATTGAAGAAATTTAGCTTCACATTCATCGATTTAGCCCACGTGAACTCAGATTTGATGGTTAGATTGAAGAAATTTAGCTTCACATTCATCGATTTAGCCCACGTGAACTCAGATTTGATGGTTAGATTGAAGAAATTTAGCTTCACATTCATCGATTTAGCCCACGTGAACTCAGATTTGATGGTTAGATTGAAGAAATTTAGCTTCACATTCTCGATTTAGCCCACGTGAACTCAGATTTGATGGTTAGATTGAAGAAATTTAGCTTCACATTCATCGATTTAGCCCACGTGAACTCAGATTTGATGGTTAGATTGAAGAAATTTAGCTTCACATTCATCGATTTAGCCCACGTGAACTCAGATTTGATGGTTAGATTGAAGAAATTTAGCTTCACATTCATCGATTTAGCCCACGTGAACTCAGATTTGATGGTTAGATTGAAGAAATTTAGCTTCACATTCATCGATTTAGCCCACGTGAACTCAGATTTGATGGTTAGATTGAAGAAATTTAGCTTCACATTCATCGATTTAGCCCACGTGAACTCAGATTTGATGGTTAGATTGAAGAATTTAGCTTCACATTCATCGATTTAGCCCACGTGAACTCAGATTTGATGGTTAGATTGAAGAAATTTAGCTTCACATTCATCGATTTAGCCCACGTGAACTCAGATTTGATGGTTAGATTGAAGAAATTTAGCTTCACATTCATCGATTTAGCCCACGTGAACTCAGATTTGATGGTTAGATTGAAGAAATTTAGCTTCACATTCATCGATTTAGCCCACGTGAACTCAGATTTGATGGTTAGATTGAAGAAATTTAGCTTCACATTCATCGATTTAGCCCACGTGAACTCAGATTTGATGGTTAGATTGAAGAAATTTAGCTTCACATTCATCGATTTAGCCCACGTGAACTCAGATTTGATGGTTAGATTGAAGAAATTTAGCTTCACATTCATCGATTTAGCCCACGTGAACTCAGATTTGATGGTTAGATTGAAGAATTTAGCTTCACATTCATCGATTTAGCCCACGTGAACTCAGATTTGATGGTTAGATTGAAGAAATTTAGCTTCACATTCATCGATTTAGCCCACGTGAACTCAGATTTGATGGTTAGATTGAAGAAATTTAGCTTCACATTCGTCGATTTAGCCCACGTGAACTCAGATTTGATGGTTAGATTGAAGAAATTTAGCTTCACATTCATCGATTTAGCCCACGTGAACTCAGATTTGATGGTTGGATTGAAGAAATTTAGCTTCACATTCATCGATTTAGCCCACGTGAACTCAGATTTGATGGTTAGATTGAAGAATTTAGCTTCACATTCATCGATTTAGCCCACGTGAACTCAGATTTGATGGTTAGATTGAAGAAATTTAGCTTCACATTCATCGATTTAGCCCACGTGAACTCAGATTTGATGGTTAGATTGAAGAAATTTAGCTTCACATTCATCGATTTAGCCCACGTGAACTCAGATTTGATGGTTAGATTGAAG
>MRSW03000474.1:0-15000 GCA_001923025.3 Taenia multiceps
TGTCTTTGGAATGTGGGGCCGTGAAAATTAATCCATTCTACTTTCTTCCCACCTCCTCTTTTCTTCCTTTAGGCACGTCAGACCACCCATGTAAGACCGTAAGTTATTCGGCTTTCCTATTCCCTTTGTAATGTAACATTTTCGCCAATCAATTCTAATAAAATCTTCCCTTTTGGTATCCGCTTAATAGTCACTTTCCCATTATCTTTGAAGAATAAAGATGCCCATTCATCCTATTAGCCACATTATTAAACTGGCACAGTTAACTTAAATTCACCAATTTCTAGAAAACAACTCGTGTTTACTGCTTACGCTACAAATGCCCTACTGGTTTGAATTTTATTCTGCGACAATACTTTTTTTCGAATTGTAGACCTTTAACTCGAGACCCAGCTAACTCTCATTTTGCATTTCCACAGTTTGCTTTTTATTAACTGCATTTGCCTTGCTATGGCGTCCCGTCGGTGCGACATTTGGACATTCTCAAGGTCGTCCCCGTCCTCGCCTTTCGGAGCAGAAGTTCTTCATCATAAGGGCAAAAAGACAGTGCAAACTGATTTTTAATAATTTAAACGAGTAAGTATCATTTGGCCTTCAGAGTAATGGCACTACACAGTCTCTATCCACGCTTTACAGCGTATGCAAAGTGCAACGTTATGCATTCATTTTAAAGTGAATTTGCCCAAACCAACCATTATTATGTCTCAAAAGCAAGTTTTTCTTATCAGAACCGTCAATGTCCTTCAACAACGCAAATGTGTAGAACTTGAAATGTAGCTATTAATTTTATAGCTGGTGCCTACCTCACTTCACTTTCGACTTGGCAAGCACTCTACTACGCAAGTCCAGCCTCATGGAAGGGTATCCCAAGTTATCTCTGATTTAAAAATCCTCTTATCTATTATCCAAATCGAAATGTGCGTCAAGCAATTTCATCTATGCTTAAAGCCCAACATTGGCAACTAGGTGGACGCCCCACTGCTCTGCCAACAAGGCGGTTGAAAGGCCAGTAGACCAAAGTAACCTTTGGCGAAGATAGGACACAAAGGACTCCGGGTGCACTAGCGGATGCTATAAAGGGTTCAACAAACTAACCCTCACGTAGTTGCCCAATGGTAACACTAGCCGTCACATCTACTTAAGAGTAGCGCGTCTGGCATAACAACACAGCACACAGCACCCTAGAGCCGCTCTACGAATGAAAAGATATTACGAATTTACTCAAGCTGCATTCAGCCTTCCCGCCTTCTTGGCCTACATGCCCCTGCAAAATGTGGCTGGAAACATCTCGTCCTTCCCAAGCACAACTCACCCAACTACCTATAAGTCGCCCACTCTCTACCTTTTAAAGTCGTTCTCAGAGCCAAGTGGTAGCACTTCACCTTTCAACAAATCACGACAACTCAACAGTGCAACAGAGAAACACATCCAGACTGTGCTTCAGAGTGCACCCATCACCCGTGCCAACGAACTGCGACCCAACACAAAACCAAAACATTTTAACACCCGCTGAGACAAAATATGCCGCAGACGTCACCCGGTTATGCAAATGAGCCGCGTCTACGCAGTTCTCTCAGCTCTTCCCCTCTCCCAAAACGATAAGACACACCATACTCTGGCAGAATAAATAGCATTTAACATACCAACGACACACTGCACTTCACGAATGTACAATCACAAGGCCACCAGGCAGCTCCATCACCAATATCTGTCATTCAGCAAACCATCAACGCATTACATCGTTCACTTTGCCTTGTCGGTAAGGCTACTGGGTCGTCAGTCCCTCATCCTCCACGGTGTAAGCTAATCCCGTATGGGACCGGACAATGTGCTATCCGTCACGCGTGCTGGTCTAAAAGCGAAAAGCCAAACTCGTGTCCACCTTGCAGCATCACGGCAACTGTAGCGACAGAATAATTAAGATTTGATATAGCTTCCAATCTGAGACCTGCTGTCACATCACAAGCATACAAAGGCAAGTTCTACCACTTGTCTCAGGCAGCGGATATGCACTCAATACCATCAACTGACGGGTGGCCGTTAAAGAACACACACAAAAAAGCATCCAAAAAATCGCTCAATCTCATGTAACAAGCTGCGTAGGTTGGAATCTAAGACAATAAGTGGGCATGAAAGTGTTGAACATTTCCCATTTCTCTTACAACTTAATCACACTCGGTCAATAAGTCATCCAACTGGCTGTAACACTCACACTTGTAAGCATAATCGAAATCGCCTCCTTGGACAACTTATCCACGCGTGGAAATGCGTCGGTAGCTCGCGCCTTAAGCCCTAAACATTAGGCAGACGATTATCGAAAGTGGTAATGAATTGTACAGAGGACCACTCTGACATATCAAAGCCTCGCAGTATAACCACACTTCCAACTGCCCTACACCCACTTCATATCGGCTCCATCTCGTACCATAGTGATAAAGGCGGCTGAGCCAAAACATCCCAGGTTAAAAAAGGAACAAGCAAAACTAATAAATGTGAGGAGATAACAACATCTTATCCAGCGTATCCAACATAATTACTTGCATAGCACTCTTGCCTCGCTCTTGCGTGTCACCTACACCACACTCAATCGTCCATGAGACCACCAAGCATAAAGATGCGCTGCCTATTCCACAATGAGCAAAGGAAATTGCAACAGGATCGATACGTCAGATAATCGTGACGCCACAGCTTTCAGCGACCAAGTCGAGTTCAAAGGCGCTCAATGCGGCCTCAGTGGCTTCCCATGGGTCTGCTTCTGCATTCACATTTCCCTATGCTATTTCCACCGCCGACAACGATAGACGCCGTTAGCGGCCTGATTAATCTGTAATGTCCTAGAACAGCGCCCCATAAACGGCATTGAGGGCAGTGGCAGCGGGGAGCAAGTGTTAGTCAGTAAGACCGCTCATCACAATCATCGTCGGCCGCCATCAATAAGAGGCTGTCAAAATCAACACAAAATATTTGTTGACAAGTTCCATTTGCAATGTGCGAATTTTAAGGGCAAAATCGACACCTAGTGCTGTTCACTAGAGACTTCATGTTTATCCCACAAGATAACAAAGATAAAAAATCACTTGCACTGTACCCGGAACCTGCAACGACTTTAGCACTAAGTGATGCCAAATGCTTGGTAGATTTAGCACATTTCAACAACAACCAAGTCCTCACCGGATATAATTCACCTTTTTAAAACAATCCACAATCTAACAAACCACTGGCACAACTTAAATCAGTCCATTCCACAATTGTTCAGTAAAACTAACAAGCGTGAATGCTGTCCATAGACAACGAAAACTTGTCCAGCTTTTCTTCATGAATCTTATCCAAGGCAAAAATTTTACACGCAGAGATGCGCGTCCCAAAACATGCAAATACACGCACGTGACTATCAATTTGTATGTTTCATGTCTTAAAAATCGATGACCTGGAAAGCAACATAAAAATGCATCTGTGTGTACAATGAAAAAGAAGTGGTAAAATAATTAACACACCTAGAGACGCAGCGGCAAGCAAACACCTACTCACCAAAAAAGACTGCACTGGATTTCATGAAAAATTGCATTAAGTCTTCTTAATTTTGCTGCTTCACCAGTGACACAATCACCACCGCAACCCACCATCCCTTCCAAACAGAACAATAAGCCCTCCTGTCACGTCAAATCCAGTCTCACGCTCGTCTCGTCACTTTAGCTTCCGTCCATGTAATTATCCAATGCTTGTACCGAACGAGGCAAAACCTATCGCAATGCCACCAAATACACCGACATCGTCCACGACGTGATCCACATCGCAGGACAAAGGTGACGCCTCCGCAGGTGACTCAAAAAGTCTACACTGTCTACCATTCCACTGATTTTTCAAATGTCGGTCCGTCACCATCACAAGTTTGTAGTGCTTAAAAGAGGAAAAAAGGAATGTCGACGAGTGAATTTCAACGTACCGTTGGGTGAGATCTCGTCCACGCCTTCCAGTGAAGTGGTATAACATCCTCACTCGAGGGCCACAGAAGAATGAGCGACAGCAGCGCAGCCAATGCGGACAGGATTCATCCTACTCCCCATGACCGGTGAGCAGGAATAGACACGCCTGCAGTGTACTTCAGCGCAAATCGCCACCTCATATACCGACCTTGCATCGCATCACAAACGCAATGACCTCAAAAGCGGCTACGCAGCATCCGCACTCGCATCCCTTCTTCCCAAGTCAACTCTGACTCCAGTGCTGGCTGCCTGCAAAATATTCAAACTTTAGTCAAGCAGCGGTCGCAAGTTCACACTCAACCCAGCAATCAACCCCCAAAATGACTGCTTGATGAGATTGTGCTGGCCCATCCAGCCATTGTCTGCATCACATGCACGCAGAAAAGCTAACACCCTGCCTCAGACCGACCATACACACCCTGTCAACGACTCCCGGACGGTAAACATCCATCTAAATCGCTGCCATATTGTTGTGAGTACGCGCTACGTTTAAGTAGCTGTGACGGCTAGTGCTACCATTGTGCAACTATTTGCAGTTAGTTTGTTGGATCTCCTTGGTAGCATCCGCTAGTGTACCTGGAGTCCTTTGTAACTTCTCTTTGGAAAAGGTTACTTCAGTCTACTGGCCTTTCAACTGCCTTTTTTGGCAGAGCAGTGGAATGTCCACCTGGATGTTGAGTTTGGGCTTTAAGCATGGATGAACTTGCTTGACGCACACTTCGATATAAGTAGATGATAAGATTTTTAAATCAGAAATTATTTGAGATGCCTTTTCATAAGGCTGCACTCGTGTAAAGTGTTTGTCAAGACAAAGATGAAGTGAGGTAGGCACTAGCTATAAAATTGATAGCTGCATTCTAATTTCTACACGTTTGCGTTGCTGGAATGGGCAGTGAATTTTCGGCAAAACGACTCACCTTTTGTGATCTAATAATGGTTGGTTTGGGCAAATTAATTCTAAAATAAATGCATGGATTTGGGATTTTGCATGAGCTGAAAAATGTAAGTGGAGACTGCGTAGTGCCACTACTTTGAAGACTTAATGTTGATTTGTTCGTTTAAATTATTCTAACAACAATTTGCACCGTCTTTTACCTTATGATGAAGAACTTATGCTTCGAAAGGAGAGGACGGGGACGACCTTGAGAATGTCGAAATGCCGCACTGGTGAGACGCTATGGCAAGGCAAATGCAGTTAATAAAAAGCAAACTGTGGAATCGCAAAATTAGGCTTAATTGGGTCCTAAGTTCAAAGTCCTAAATTCGAAAAAAGTCTTTGTCGTGGCAAAAAATTGTAAATTAGTGGTATCCTTGTAGAGTGAGCTGTAAATACGAGGTGTTTTTTTATATAAACTGATAAACTTAATTTAAAAGTGCCAGCTAGATAATGCGACTAACAGAATGAATAAATACACTATCATTCTTTGAAAGACAACCAGAAGGCGTTTGCTGCTCACCTGTTTTTAAGAGAAAAGATGTGAATCTAATATGGTTACTATAAGAGAAGCTTTTGAAAGAAGTGGTTGGCAAACTGTTGCATTAGAGGGAAAAGGGGATGTCGAATCACTTATTGCCTTTTAAAAATAGTTTGACGTGCGTAAATAAAGAAAAGGAGGGAAGTGAGAGGCTAGTTGAATAGATTCATTTTCGCGATCTCACATTCCAAAGACATTGTCCACTCCTTATGTATTAAATTAAACTGTAGTCGTAGTGCTTTGTTGCTCGTTTGACTTTTGTCTCTGTTATGACGATTCGCACGACTTCATGCTAGTTAACTTTCGCAGAGGTGACCTAGTTTCTACTTCAAGCTACTGCTTTGCTCAAAGGGTTTTAATCCTTCGTCTCTTGTATCCATATCTCCCTCACCAGTGTGTATGCTAGTAGTGACGGTATATTGTGTAGCGCCCCGAGGCTCCCTTTGAGGTAATAGAAGGCATAGTACTGGGGGTAGAATACATGTATTCTGGGAACAGAGGGCTTGGGGGCTGTTGGCACGACCCAAAGGCCGACCAACCGGCTCAGTACAATATGGCCACCCAAGTGACCTAAATCGTTAGTTCGAACAAACAAAGTATTACACAGCCCCTCTCTTCTTTCGAGCGTCGTCCCCGACGCTCCCCTTGGTCAGCCTCCCGTGTCAGCCATCACAACGTAATCAGTGCTGTGAGAAGCGTCCACGAGCTAACCGTCCCAGTTGTCGAGATTCGAACGCATGTGTTCCTGTAGTCCCATCAATTCCGCGTAGCACTCGGTGCAGCAAATGCGCGCTCCTTGGCCATCCCCTCCCACGACAATGTGGTCCAATGAAAGATGGAGGTACGAATCCAAGTTTTCGAATGGGTCGAGACACACACAGCACATATTGCGATTCCAGGCTTAATTGATACCGTAGAAGAAACGCGAGGGCGTCGTAGAAACCTGAGCAAATGTGGCGGTCGGGCGTCATAGGAACAAAATGCATGCGATCCAAGTGTGCAAAGCATAAAACCATGCCGTCGAATGGCGTGCTGCACATTCTGCATCTGTGGATGCGCACTTTGACGAAGAACGACGAGTCGCCCAAGGAAAAAAGAGAGAGCTTACAGAAGATGCTTGACCACAACGTCACAGGTCCCTCTTGGCAGTCCCACTGGGCTTAGAGTCCACGGCTAGTGTCGCTTCGGTTGTTAATAGCTTCCCTGTCGAACACGAGTGCGAGGGAGACGTCGAAGATAAATGTCGACCTCAACCCCTCTGGTAGGAGATACCAAAAGGTTCTCCCCTCCATAGCACATGCACTTCTTTCATGCTGCCAAAATTTGCCAGAAGCGGCATGGAACAGGATAAAATCCATCAAAGTCGGGTCCGCTTTCCGCTGCCACCAATGTAGCGTCCCGAGACTCCCTTTAGGGTAAAAGAAAGCATAGTACTAAGGATAGAATACATGTATTCTGGAAACAGAGGGCTTGGGGACTGTTGGCACGGCCCAAAGGCCGACCAACCGGCTAAGTACAATATGGCCACCCAAGTGACCGAAACCGGTAGTTCGAACAAACAAAGCATTACATATTGGGCCTAGTAAAATGCCTATAGTAATAATTAACTAAGTGACATCAATTTTCTAAGCGTTGGACCTGGCATCCATTGGGCTTCGTATGTCCCTTGCTTAACTTCTTCTATAGTATCAGTGATTAAAGCCAATTTGTGCGAGGAAGTGATTAAAAAAAAACCCGCCATCACTGATCCTAATGCTGCCTTGGCTAAACTGAGATGGAAATAGATGTTAGAGATGAATGTTACTGTAGCGTCCCAAGGCTCCCTTTAAGGTAAAAGAAGGCATAGTACTGGGGCAGAATCCTTGCCTATGACATGACACATTAAGCAAGGCAATCTCAAGTACATCTCATTTAAATATTTGTAAATATTGCTGCAATGTTTATTAATGAGTTCAATTCTTGTACTTCCTGCCGGTACAAATTTTCGTCAAGTTTAAGCATGCGTTTATTCAATTCATGCGTAATAGGCATTTGTATAAGTTGGTTAGTGCCATAGCGACTGTCCATCTGACATCTTTCGCTCTAAGCCCAGTGGAACTGCCAAGAGGGACCTGTGACGTTGTGGTCAAGCATCTTCTGTAAGCTCTCTCTTTTTTCCTTGGGCGACTCGTCGTTCTTCGTCAAAGTGCGCATCCACAGATGCAGAATGTGCAGCACGCCATTCGACGGCATGGTTTTATGCTTTGCACACTTGGATCGCATGCATTTTGTTCCTATGACGCCCGACCGCCACATTTGCTCAGGTTTCTACGACGCCCTCGCGTTTCTTCTACGGTATCAATTAAGCCTGGAATCGCAATATGTGCTGTGTGTGTCTCGACCCATTCGAAAACTTGGATTCGTACCTCCATCTTTCATTGGACCACATTGTCGTGGCATATTTGCACAATAAGCAGCAGCCATCTGCATTGTTCATTGAAAACTTCTATTTGGCTAAATATTGTAATCATTTTGACGCCTCACCACTTAGACGTTGGTTGGGACTGGCACGCAGTGAGGAAGTGAAGTGCAAATGTTGAGGCAACCTTTGGCCTAAGCTTGGTGGAGTGTCTGCGTGGTAGGATTTCTGCAAGAACGCAAGAACACGCGCTTTACAACGCGCCATAGAGGGTCCCATCAGAAACCATCTGATGCATTAACAAGCACCCCACGGCTTGGCAACAGCAAAAGTACAGATGATAAGCGAATAAATATTGCTTGACATTAACTACACAAACTTGCTATAGGCATTTAGAAACAACAAAGGCGAGTTTGCATGAGGTTGACAAATTTCCAGTAGGTCCAGTCGATTTGAGTCACCTATCGTGTTGCCTAAACCCAAGTTTGATGTACAATGCAACCGTCCATATTCGACGACCAAACGTCAGTCCCAATATTATAATCTTAGCAAACAAGGCTCACAAATTCTGCATTATGTAAAAGGATAACGTATGCGGGCAGTGATCACACAGATACAGCACAGGCACTAGGGCAGCATCAGCGAAGGGAACTCTAAAGCTGCATCGAGGTAGTAGTCAGGTGGTAAGAATCTTTAGCAACTCTCGGCTAACTAGAGAAAAGGAGACAATTCAAGAATTTAGATTGAACTTCAAATTACTACCAATCGACCAAAAATGTCAGATTTAATTCAATGAATGCCATAGGAAAAGAGGAATTTACATTTTGGACAAAGCAAGAGTCTCGAACCCCCTTTCCTCCCCTCCCGTAAGGCACCAATGAACAGCACGAACCACGTGGTCAGCTTCCATCAGCTCCAGATCCTGTGCAACCAAACACATGCCTGACCAACAACGAAGCAGCGATAGTAACAGAACCGTCAGCTGTACTACCCCCTGTTTCAGATGCAGCAAGAACCATCACAACTTCGGTGGTAACCTCGACCCACCAGTCAGTAATGGTGTCATGGAACCGTGCCACTTCAAACAGGGAGTGCACGGAAGTGGCGATTTAGTGGGTATGAGTCATCACTGTCACGAGGAATTTGGTAAACTAGACGCACGGTGAGGGAGAGAGAACGCCAAAGACGCGCTGGTTGTGAAACTTTATACCTCGCCTGCGTAAACACTGAGTGCGACACAGTGGCAGGCGGAGGAGAACGACCTGTCCAGGACACCGTCAACGATCTCTTGCTTCGTGGCCGCGGTGGTAGAGCTGCAGCAGGAGAATGAAGGTGGTGGAAGAGTGTGGCTTCAACAATGGGGTGTCGATCACTGCCTTTGTCGCATAGCCTCCCTTGTCTGTGAGAAAACTGGTGTCATTGTGAGACGGAGAGGAATGTTTAACAGAGCATGGATGCGTTATGTGGGAGAAGCAACTGAGCAGATGAAAATATTTCACAATCAGGCATCAAAGAGTAGTTGTAAACGCAAAACCAAGGATGGCAACCATGAACCACCCAAAAATTAACATTTGCAAGCTACACACCATGGAAGAACCGACATCGGTGCAGAAATCCTACCACGCAGACACTCCACCAAGCTTAGGCCAAAGGTTGCCTCAACATTTGCACTTCACTTCCTCACTGCGTGCCAGTCCCAACCAACGTCTTTCACCTCCGTCTTGGTGATAGAGGGCATTACCAAATAGACGTCAAGAGCACTCCAGATCGCCCATGCCAAACCATTCGGCACCACTTTTCCTGTTAACTCACGAGGCTGAATTTTAGCCCATAATAAGAAGTCGTGACGACTAAGAGCTGCGCTCCTAGTACACACAATTCCAATTTCGTTCTAGCGTGCAAGTGACAACTCATGCAGCCATCTTCACCTGAGATTAAAAACCCACTTAGTTAATTATTACTATAGGCATTTTACTAGGCCCAATATGTAATGCTTTGTTTGTTCGAACTACCGGTTTCGGTCACTTGGGTGGCCATATTGTACTTAGCCGGTTGGTCGGCCTTTGGGCCGTGCCAACAGTCCCCAAGCCCTCTGTTTCCAGAATACATGTATTCTATCCTTAGTACTATGCTTTCTTTTACCCTAAAGGGAGTCTCGGGACGCTACATTGGTGGCAGCGGAAAGCGGACCCGACTTTGATGGATTTTATCCTGTTCCATGCCGCTTCTGGCAAATTTTGGCAGCATGAAAGAAGTGCATGTGCTATGGAGGGGAGAACCTTTTGGTATCTCCTACCAGAGGGGTTGAGGTCGACATTTATCTTCGACGTCTCCCTCGCACTCGTGTTCGACAGGGAAGCTATTAACAACCGAAGCGACACTAGCCGTGGACTCTAAGCCCAGTGGGACTGCCAAGAGGGACCTGTGACGTTGTGGTCAAGCATCTTCTGTAAGCTCTCTCTTTTTTCCTTGGGCGACTCGTCGTTCTTCGTCAAAGTGCGCATCCACAGATGCAGAATGTGCAGCACGCCATTCGACGGCATGGTTTTATGCTTTGCACACTTGGATCGCATGCATTTTGTTCCTATGACGCCCGACCGCCACATTTGCTCAGGTTTCTACGACGCCCTCGCGTTTCTTCTACGGTATCAATTAAGCCTGGAATCGCAATATGTGCTGTGTGTGTCTCGACCCATTCGAAAACTTGGATTCGTACCTCCATCTTTCATTGGACCACATTGTCGTGGGAGGGGATGGCCAAGGAGCGCGCATTTGCTGCACCGAGTGCTACGCGGAATTGATGGGACTACAGGAACACATGCGTTCGAATCTCGACAACTGGGACGGTTAGCTCGTGGACGCTTCTCACAGCACTGATTACGTTGTGATGGCTGACACGGGAGGCTGACCAAGGGGAGCGTCGGGGACGACGCTCGAAAGAAGAGAGGGGCTGTGTAATACTTTGTTTGTTCGAACTAACGATTTAGGTCACTTGGGTGGCCATATTGTACTGAGCCGGTTGGTCGGCCTTTGGGTCGTGCCAACAGCCCCCAAGCCCTCTGTTCCCAGAATACATGTATTCTACCCCCAGTACTATGCCTTCTATTACCTCAAAGGGAGCCTCGGGGCGCTACACAATATACCGTCACTACTAGCATACACACTGGTGAGGGAGATATGGATACAAGAGACGAAGGATTAAAACCCTTTGAGCAAAGCAGTAGCTTGAAGTAGAAACTAGGTCACCTCTGCGAAAGTTAACTAGCATGAAGTCGTGCGAATCGTCATAACAGAGACAAAAGTCAAACGAGCAACAAAGCACTACGACTACAGTTTAATTTAATACATAAGGAGTGGACAATGTCTTTGGAATGTGAGATCGCGAAAATGAATCTATTCAACTAGCCTCTCACTTCCCTCCTTTTCTTTATTTACGCACGTCAAACTATTTTTAAAAGGCAATAAGTGATTCGACATCCCCTTTTCCCTCTAATGCAACAGTTTGCCAACCACTTCTTTCAAAAGCTTCTCTTATAGTAACCATATTAGATTCACATCTTTTCTCTTAAAAACAGGTGAGCAGCAAACGCCTTCTGGTTGTCTTTCAAAGAATGATAGTGTATTTATTCATTCTGTTAGTCGCATTATCTAGCTGGCACTTTTAAATTAAGTTTATCAGTTTATATAAAAAAACACCTCGTATTTACAGCTCACTCTACAAGGATACCACTAATTTACAATTTTTTGCCACGACAAAGACTTTTTTCGAATTTAGGACTTTGAACTTAGGACCCAATTAAGCCTAATTTTGCGATTCCACAGTTTGCTTTTTATTAACTGCATTTGCCTTGCCATAGCGTCTCACCAGTGCGGCATTTCGACATTCTCAAGGTCGTCCCCGTCCTCTCCTTTCGAAGCATAAGTTCTTCATCATAAGGTAAAAGACGGTGCAAATTGTTGTTAGAATAATTTAAACGAACAAATCAACATTAAGTCTTCAAAGTAGTGGCACTACGCAGTCTCCACTTACATTTTTCAGCTCATGCAAAATCCCAAATCCATGCATTTATTTTAGAATTAATTTGCCCAAACCAACCATTATTAGATCACAAAAGGTGAGTCGTTTTGCCGAAAATTCACTGCCCATTCCAGCAACGCAAACGTGTAGAAATTAGAATGCAGCTATCAATTTTATAGCTAGTGCCTACCTCACTTCATCTTTGTCTTGACAAACACTTTACACGAGTGCAGCCTTATGAAAAGGCATCTCAAATAATTTCTGATTTAAAAATCTTATCATCTACTTATATCGAAGTGTGCGTCAAGCAAGTTCATCCATGCTTAAAGCCCAAACTCAACATCCAGGTGGACATTCCACTGCTCTGCCAAAAAAGGCAGTTGAAAGGCCAGTAGACTGAAGTAACCTTTTCCAAAGAGAAGTTACAAAGGACTCCAGGTACACTAGCGGATGCTACCAAGGAGATCCAACAAACTAACTGCAAATAGTTGCACAATGGTAGCACTAGCCGTCACAGCTACTTAAACGTAGCGCGTACTCACAACAATATGGCAGCGATTTAGATGGATGTTTACCGTCCGGGAGTCGTTGACAGGGTGTGTATGGTCGGTCTGAGGCAGGGTGTTAGCTTTTCTGCGTGCATGTGATGCAGACAATGGCTGGATGGGCCAGCACAATCTCATCAAGCAGTCATTTTGGGGGTTGATTGCTGGGTTGAGTGTGAACTTGCGACCGCTGCTTGACTAAAGTTTGAATATTTTGCAGGCAGCCAGCACTGGAGTCAGAGTTGACTTGGGAAGAAGGGATGCGAGTGCGGATGCTGCGTAGCCGCTTTTGAGGTCATTGCGTTTGTGATGCGATGCAAGGTCGGTATATGAGGTGGCGATTTGCGCTGAAGTACACTGCAGGCGTGTCTATTCCTGCTCACCGGTCATGGGGAGTAGGATGAATCCTGTCCGCATTGGCTGCGCTGCTGTCGCTCATTCTTCTGTGGCCCTCGAGTGAGGATGTTATACCACTTCACTGGAAGGCGTGGACGAGATCTCACCCAACGGTACGTTGAAATTCACTCGTCGACATTCCTTTTTTCCTCTTTTAAGCACTACAAACTTGTGATGGTGACGGACCGACATTTGAAAAATCAGTGGAATGGTAGACAGTGTAGACTTTTTGAGTCACCTGCGGAGGCGTCACCTTTGTCCTGCGATGTGGATCACGTCGTGGACGATGTCGGTGTATTTGGTGGCATTGCGATAGGTTTTGCCTCGTTCGGTACAAGCATTGGATAATTACATGGACGGAAGCTAAAGTGACGAGACGAGCGTGAGACTGGATTTGACGTGACAGGAGGGCTTATTGTTCTGTTTGGAAGGGATGGTGGGTTGCGGTGGTGATTGTGTCACTGGTGAAGCAGCAAAATTAAGAAGACTTAATGCAATTTTTCATGAAATCCAGTGCAGTCTTTTTTGGTGAGTAGGTGTTTGCTTGCCGCTGCGTCTCTAGGTGTGTTAATTATTTTACCACTTCTTTTTCATTGTACACACAGATGCATTTTTATGTTGCTTTCCAGGTCATCGATTTTTAAGACATGAAACATACAAATTGATAGTCACGTGCGTGTATTTGCATGTTTTGGGACGCGCATCTCTGCGTGTAAAATTTTTGCCTTGGATAAGATTCATGAAGAAAAGCTGGACAAGTTTTCGTTGTCTATGGACAGCATTCACGCTTGTTAGTTTTACTGAACAATTGTGGAATGGACTGATTTAAGTTGTGCCAGTGGTTTGTTAGATTGTGGATTGTTTTAAAAAGGTGAATTATATCCGGTGAGGACTTGGTTGTTGTTGAAATGTGCTAAATCTACCAAGCATTTGGCATCACTTAGTGCTAAAGTCGTTGCAGGTTCCGGGTACAGTGCAAGTGATTTTTTATCTTTGTTATCTTGTGGGATAAACATGAAGTCTCTAGTGAACAGCACTAGGTGTCGATTTTGCCCTTAAAATTCGCACATTGCAAATGGAACTTGTCAACAAATATTTTGTGTTGATTTTGACAGCCTCTTATTGATGGCGGCCGACGATGATTGTGATGAGCGGTCTTACTGACTAACACTTGCTCCCCGCTGCCACTGCCCTCAATGCCGTTTATGGGGCGCTGTTCTAGGACATTACAGATTAATCAGGCCGCTAACGGCGTCTATCGTTGTCGGCGGTGGAAATAGCATAGGGAAATGTGAATGCAGAAGCAGACCCATGGGAAGCCACTGAGGCCGCATTGAGCGCCTTTGAACTCGACTTGGTCGCTGAAAGCTGTGGCGTCACGATTATCTGACGTATCGATCCTGTTGCAATTTCCTTTGCTCATTGTGGAATAGGCAGCGCATCTTTATGCTTGGTGGTCTCATGGACGATTGAGTGTGGTGTAGGTGACACGCAAGAGCGAGGCAAGAGTGCTATGCAAGTAATTATGTTGGATACGCTGGATAAGATGTTGTTATCTCCTCACATTTATTAGTTTTGCTTGTTCCTTTTTTAACCTGGGATGTTTTGGCTCAGCCGCCTTTATCACTATGGTACGAGATGGAGCCGATATGAAGTGGGTGTAGGGCAGTTGGAAGTGTGGTTATACTGCGAGGCTTTGATATGTCAGAGTGGTCCTCTGTACAATTCATTACCACTTTCGATAATCGTCTGCCTAATGTTTAGGGCTTAAGGCGCGAGCTACCGACGCATTTCCACGCGTGGATAAGTTGTCCAAGGAGGCGATTTCGATTATGCTTACAAGTGTGAGTGTTACAGCCAGTTGGATGACTTATTGACCGAGTGTGATTAAGTTGTAAGAGAAATGGGAAATGTTCAACACTTTCATGCCCACTTATTGTCTTAGATTCCAACCTACGCAGCTTGTTACATGAGATTGAGCGATTTTTTGGATGCTTTTTTGTGTGTGTTCTTTAACGGCCACCCGTCAGTTGATGGTATTGAGTGCATATCCGCTGCCTGAGACAAGTGGTAGAACTTGCCTTTGTATGCTTGTGATGTGACAGCAGGTCTCAGATTGGAAGCTATATCAAATCTTAATTATTCTGTCGCTACAGTTGCCGTGATGCTGCAAGGTGGACACGAG
>MRSW03000474.1:20000-40770 GCA_001923025.3 Taenia multiceps
CCTGACCCATGGCCAACCGCTGTTCCCATGGAACCCTTCTCCACCTCGGCCCTCAAGGCTCTCACTTGAATATTTGCTACTACCACCAAGATCTGCACCCGTGGCGGCTCCACCCAAACTCACGCTCGAGGCTTCCACGCTCACCACGGCGACCCTCCTACTCGACATCGCACTCCGCGCCCGCCACGCACACGCCGCCTGCCCGCCTGCCTGCCTGTTAGCCAGTCAGCCAGTCAGCCACGTGTACCAGCAGCTTGCGATGACGGCCCGGTATAGGTCCGACGCTCCAGCGCCATCCATTTTCAGGGCTGGTCAATTCGGCAGGTGAGTTGTTACACACTCCTTAGCGGATGCCGACTTCCATGGCCACCGCCCTGCTGTCTATATTAACCAACACCTTTTGTGGTATCTCATGAGCGTCAGCGTTAGGCACCTTAACCAGGCGTCTGGTTCATCCCACAGCGCCAGTTCTGCTTACCAAAAATGGCCCACTTGGCACCCACACATTCAACGCCCAACTCCACCATCGCCTGCAAGGCATGCATGCACGCGCGTGAAGCGAGCTGGACATCTCACCCATTTAAAGTTTGAGAATAGGTTGAGCTCGTTTCGAACCCAGCACCTCTAATCATTCGCTTTACCGGATAAAACTGATGCCAACGAGTGCCAGCTATCCTGAGGGAAACTTCGGAGGGAACCAGCTACTAGACGGTTCGATTAGTCTTTCGCCCCTATACTCACGTTTGACGATCGATTTGCACGTCAGAATCGCTACGGTCCTCCACCAGAGTTTCCTCTGGCTTCAACCTACGCAAGCATAGTTCACCATCTTTCGGGTCTCAACATGCGTGCTCATGCTCCGCCCCCGTGACGACGCATTGACCGCCAACCCGCTAGCCAACCGACCGACCGACCGACAACCAACCATCACACCATGGGACGGGCCGGTGATGCGCCCACCAACGCCCATAAAGCCGACGCGGCAGGATCTCACCTCGCTGCACCGCACCGCACTGCATGCATCCGTGCGACGCAGACTCCACTTTCACTGCGCCCCCACTGGGTTTCGTGCACACCCCTTGACTCGCACACATGTTAAACTCCTTGGTCCGTGTTTCAAGACGGGTCGAGTGGCCGATCTACCACAGCACCACCGACTATTCCACCCTCGGTACAACATGCACTGGCAGCAACGCCAAACCATCCACCGCACGCGCCGCACCGCCGTCGGGCCTGCAGCACTACTCTGCAAGCAACACAACAGCCAGACGCGACGCTGCCGGTGGACAGCTGCGCGCACACCCACTGCACCTGTGACGTGCGTGCCGAGTACCATGAACATGACCACGAGCGAGTGGCCACAATGAGGCGGACAAACCCGATGCCTTGCACAGTCACCTTCACTGCCGCGGCCCGCCGAGTCACCCGCATCGCTCCCAGCCAGCCACAGTGCAGGAGGAGAGCAGGAGAGCAACCCGTTGAGACAGGTAGCACACGCTGACACGCAGCAGCACCAAGGCACCGCTACGCCGTCTACTAATCCCATCCGCGATCGTGTTCACCTGACCCAACCAACCCCACCCCCCTACCGTGCCTACTCACCTACCGCCGCCGCCACCACCACCACCACCATCGCCATCACGACGACGGCGACGACGATGGCTAGCAAGGAGTAGAAGTAGAGCACGAAGAGCGGAAGAGTGCAGTAGGGCAACAACCAGGAGGACACGACTCGACCACAACAGACTGGCAATTCCACCGGTCGTGGTGTTCGCCACAGAGAAAATGCACCGGCTGAAAGGCCCACACACAAACCAGCGGCATGCTCCGGCACCCACCCGGCACGCACCGCACCGACCGCCGCATTCACCGCAGTCTTGCACCGCCCCACTGCAAGAGGCGGACCGCCACGCACGCACGCACGCATGCAGCCACTCCAGCCGGCTGAATCCTCCAGGCTAGCAGCTTGACGCCACTCGTTTACCTGCATGCGGTTTCACGCACTCTTTACTCTCTCTTCAGAGTACTTTTCAACTTTCCCTCACGGTACTTGTTCGCTATCGGACTCGTGCCCGTATTTAGCCTTGGATGGAGTTTACCACCCACTTGGGGCTGCAATCTCAAACAACCCGACTCTGAGGCCGACCTGGTGAACCACCTCACTTGCCTGAGCCTCCACTCTCGCTTCTGCTACGGGCCTCTCACCCTCTATGGGCCATATCCACTCATTGCCATACTCAATGCTGGACTTCGAGCGGAGCGGTGGTCCCGCCAATCGACCCACACACCACATCGCCTAACAGCAAACCTGCCGCAGGCTTCGGCGCTGGGCTCCTCCCTCTTCACTCGCCGTTACTGAGGGAATCCTCGTTAGTTTCTTCTCCTCCGCTTATTGATATGCTTAAGTTCAGCGGGTACTCACGACTGATCCGAGGTCAGACAGACACGGACACACACACACACAGACCGACAGACAGGCACAACCCATCCGGCAGTACTGCAATACCGCAGCGCCGCACTGCACTAAATCATCACAGTCCACCTCGCGTGCGCAACGCGCCCAAATTACACGCACACTGGGCCACGCCTTGTGAACTGCGGCCAGCTGGCCGGCTGCCTGACTCACTCACTACCTACCAATGGCTCTGCCACCACCACCGCCAGCGCCACCGCCACCGCCAACAACAGCGCACCAACTTGCAACCCGAAGCGGTAAGGACGCAAACGAGGGAACCTAGGCGGAGCACAGCACAGCACAGCACAGCACAGCACAGCACACACAGCACAGCACAACAGCCCCACCGCGCGCAACACATGACACGCGCTGCACCTTACGTTAGAGAGAAGCTGCACCACCACCAGCGGAACAGCGATCTCCCAAGCCACTGCCTATTACGCACAGCGATAGTTTATAAGCCGACGCTCGGGCAGACGTGGCCACAGGCAAGCCTATGGCCGCAATATGCGTTCAAGATGTCGATGCTCAAAGCAGTCTGCGATTCGCACTAATTCACACAGTTAGCTGCACTCTTCATCGACGCACGAGCCGAGTGATCCACCGCACACAGTTACTTGGTTACTCCTCCCCTTGCCGTGCCACGTCGATCGATCGATCGATCGACCGACCGACCGACCGACCGACCGACCAACGGTGACACAGCCGCGCTCTGCGCCGCCACCGCAGCACCAGCGACGGCAGCAACACCGCCACATGTAACACAAAGACGACACATGATGGGGCGTAGATGCACGTACGTGCCTGCGACCTTAGCAGCGCCGCAAGCACCACACATCAGACGTCTTATGCCTTGCGCACACGCGCACCTACACACGCACACACACCCGGCTCGCGCGTACACTCCTCTGCCGCCCCGGTATGGACCAGTCTCAGCACGCCGCCACCCGCACCCATGCACACACACACACACACACACACACACTGAGGCAGCGACGAGACGGGCATACCCGCACGAGCTTGAGACAGACTAGGCACCCCATCGCAGCGTAAGAAAAAAAGAAGACGCAATAGAAGTTGACAATACTGCCGCCACCGCAGCACAGTACCACCAACCCCACCCAGATTCACCACCACTCAACAGCAGCACTGGCAGGACAGCAACAGCAGCAGCGCCACCATCACAGCCGCCGCTGCTAACACAACAACAATGCAGGAACGTGCAATGATCCTTCCGCAGGTTCACCTACGGAAACCTTGTTACGACTTTTACTTCCTCTAAATGATCAAGTTCGGTCGTCTTCTCAGCGCCCCTCGGGCTGTGACCTCTCGGCCACCGTCGCAATGACGCCAATCCGAGGACCTTACTAAACCATTCAATCGGTAGTAGCGACGGGCGGTGTGTACAAAGGGCAGGGACGTAATCAGCGCAAGCTTATGACTTGCACTTACTAGGAATTCCTCGTTCACGGGGAACAATTCCAAGCCCCGATCCCTGTCACGACGGTGATTGACCAGTTTGCCCAACCCTTTCGGGCCAGAAGGCCTGACTCGCTGACACCGTCATTGTAGCGCGCGTGCGGCCCCGGACATCTAAGGGCATCACAGACCTGTTATTGCTCTATTTCGTGCGGCTTCTCCCGCTTGTCCCTCTAAGAAGTAGGCATTCGCGCCACACCCGGAGGCCAACGCCAGACTAACCGGCCACGAGCGCCGCACCCAACCCCACGCCTCCACCACAATCCACTCGCCCACCCGCACCATCCCCACCCCATCGCCCTCACCACCGCCACCGCCACCACCGCCTCACCCGGCCAGCCAGCCAGCCGGCCAGATGAGGCGCTGAAGAAGGGGGAGGAGAGGAGGAGGAGGAGGAGGAGGCGCTGGAGGGCATTCGAGCGGAGAAGGGGAGAGAAGAGCCGCTGCCACGTCCTCGTGACAGGTGGTGTCATCCAGCGTCACCTACGCAGGCGCAGTGGACAAACGCACTAATTAGCAGGTTGGAGTCTCGTTCGTTATCGGAATTAACCAGACAAATCGCTCCACCAACTAAGAACGGCCATGCACCACCAACCACCAAATCAAGAAAGAGCTCTCAATCTGTCAATCCTCACAGTGTCCGGCCCGGGTGAGTTTTCCCGTGTTGAGTCAAATTAAGCCGCAGGCTCCACTCCTGGTGGTGCCCTTCCGTCAATTCCTTTAAGTTTCAGCTTTGCAACCATACTTCCCCGGAACCCAAACACTTAAAGGTTTCCCGGGGACTGCCCGTGGGGAAGGTAACACTACTACCACCACGGATCGTCAGTTGGCATCGTTTATGGTCAGAACTAGGACGGTATCTGATCGTCTTCGAGCCTCTGACTTTCGCTCATGGCCAATGAAAACATGCTTGACGAATGCTTTCGCTTTAGTCTGTCTGGCTACGGTCCATGAATTTCACCTCTAGCGCAGCCATACAAACGTCCCCGCCTGTCTCTTTTGATCATTACTTCGGATCCGAAAACCAACGAAATAGAACCGAAGTCCTATTCCATTATTCCATGCAAAACTTTTCAGGCAACATCGGCCTGATTTGAGCACTCAAATTTGTTCAAAGTAAACGTGCCATCCGCCCGCAGACACCTTTTTAAGGGCATCCAAAGGCATGCAGACGAGCCGACAGACTCCACAACGTGTGCAGAGCGCTGCCCAACACCCGTCCACACCTGTAGCTGTTACACCACAGACATGGCTCAAAGGTGACACCATCGCCTTGCCAGCTTGACACGACAGTGCTTCTTCATGGCCACGGCAACACAATCCCTGCCAACACACGCTCACTGCACGCAAGCAGTAGTAGTGCAGCATCGCACCAGCCAGCCCAGCCAGCAAGCAAACCACCCAGCCGTCCCGCCAACCCACCGCCTAGCCAGTCAGCCAGCCAGCCAGCCAGCCAGCCAGCAGTTGCGGCGACAACGACCAGCCAGCTCGCCTGCCAACCTACCAACCGAACCGCGCTCACCACACGCCCACACGCAGACCGTGTGCCGACGCGACCGCGCACCGTTGGCCACACACCGGCCGCTCAGTCACCAGCAGGCAACAATGCTACCGAGATCCAACTACGAGCTTTTTAACTGCAGCAACTTTAATATACGCTATTGGAGCTGGAGTTACCGCGGCTGCTGGCACCAGACTTGCCCTCCAATTGATCCTCGTGAAAGGATTTAGAGTCCACTCATTCCGATTACGGAGCCTCTTGAGGGAGTCCCGCATCGGTATTTTTCGTCACCACCTCCCCGTGCCGGGAGTGGGTAATTTGCGCGCCTGCTGCCTCCCTTGGAAGTGGTAGCCGTTTCTCAGGCTCCCTCTCCGGAATCGAACCCTGATTCCCCGTTACCCGTTATCACCATGGTAGGCAGGTCACCTACCATCGACAGTTGATAGGGCAGACATTTGAAGGACCCGTCGCCGACTCAAGGCCGACTGCGATCTGTAACAATTATCCAGAGTCACCAGATGCGGTTCCCTCTCAACGCCCGCACGCACGCCTACAGCAGCGGACTGCACACGCAACGCTCGAGCAGTTGGTTGGCTTCTGATCTAATAAGTGCACCCACGCCCTGCCTGCCTGCCGCCACCTACACACAGGCAAGCAGCAGCAGGCCGACAGAGTCAGGGCATCGAGGCATGTATTAGCTCTAGAGTTATTACAGTTATCCACTTAACGGGTACGATCCAATAAACCATAGCTGATTTAATGAGCCATTCGCGGTTTCACCGTACTAGGGCCTGAACTGAGACATGCATGGCTTAATCTTTGAGACAAGCATATGACTACTGGCAGGATCAACCAGGTAGTTCACCACAACCCACCCAGACGGACGGGACTGCACTACACATGTATGCGAATGCACGCGCAAACAAGTGAATGCTGTGCAAGGACCAGACAGGGCAGTGGCCAGTAAGAGAAGAAAGAAGCACTCTTCACACCCATCCACCCAATCACCAACTGCCCACGTACCCAGCCAGCCCACCGCACAAACCCACTCCCATTCACTAGCTCAACGCGCACCCACTTGCGCTGCATCCTGCCAGCCAGACAGGATTACGAGCGCAGCACCGACACACGCATGTACACCACTCACCCCAGATAGACAGACTGTCGCCAGTTTGTCTTCCTCCCACCTGCCAGGTACTTGCAATGCTGCTGCTGCCGCTGCAGCGCAGTGCACAACCCTGCGATTGTCCGCATGCACACACGGGTAAGTCGTCATCTGTTGCTCGCTGAGCTGATCAACCAACCAACCAACCCACCCGCCATTCCACGCAAGACAAGCCAGTCTATTAAACCTTCCACGGAGACCGCCCCACCTGTATGTCAGCCCGCAGCACAGCACCTTCCTCATCAGCGCCACAGGCAGCACAACACAACCTGCGGCTGCTGCTCATGCGTGCGCCGCACCGCTGGCCAACCATACGAGGAGTAGACCTTCCCACCAGTCGACAGACCCAGACACAGTCAACTGACCACCCTTGCTTATCCCTATGGCAACAAAGGAAGAGAAGAACGGATAAACACCGGCGGCGGCTGTGGAAGGGAAAGCCCAGACCGGACTGGAGCGCGCCATTACCAAGCTCCCTCTCTCCCCTCCACCTCCACCTGTGCCCGCTTGCATGCCCGCATCCCCCTTCCCGACCGGCCCATAAGTCAGCACGAACGACCGCCCGTACGCCGTAACCCAATCACCGAACAATGCACCGGTGCCACGTGCCACGATCGATACTTCCACCAGCACAGCCCCTGCTGCTACACCACTGCAGTAGGCGCTGCCACAGAAGCAGCGTACGCAGTGAGGCAAGCGCCACACCCGCCCTGCTGCACAAGCACACTCGACACCAGCGCTGGAAGAAAAGGGCAACAAAACGAGACTAGCATCCCCCTTTGCGGAACCGTACCACAGCGTGCGTCCGTGCGTCCCGAAACGAATTAGCCTCTTCCCGCCCTTAGCTAGGCGACTCCGCTGCTTAAGGTCATGCATGCGCTTTGACCGCGCGGAGCACGTGGCTGACGGCATCAAAGCAACGTGAAATGCCGCCTATAGATGAAAAAAATTACATAGATAAAAAAAAATTAAAAATAAAAAAAAGTGAGCTAATCTACACGTGTCTGCACACGAAAATGCAACCGCAAACACCTGCATACACACTGGCACGTGCACGGCTGCACGCGCAAAAAGCAGGTGCGAACGCAAAAGCACGTGCAGCAGCACGTGCACACGAGAAATCGTGTGCAAAAGCGCGCGCAAAAGCATACGCAAGCAAATAAACAGAAAGGCAAAAGAGAGAAGGCAAAAAAACGAAAAAAAAGGAAAATAGACGCAACAAGGCCACCAGCACCACGAGCAAACACGTGGCAGCCACGTGGCAGGGTGTGACGTGATGGAAGGCAGCCTGGCCAGTGGGACTGACGAAGATCTGGGTCATAAGACGCAGTACACACGGCACTGGAGATAGAGGCAAGCGTGCCACGTAGCTTCACATTCATCGATTTAGCCCACGTGAACTCAGATTTGATGGTTAGATTGAAGAAATTTAGCTTCACATTCGTCGATTTAGCCCACGTGAACTCAGATTTGATGGTTAGATTGAAGAAATTTAGCTTCACATTCATCGATTTAGCCCACGTGAACTCAGATTTGATGGTTAGATTGAAGAAATTTAGCTTCACATTCATCGATTTAGCCCACGTGAACTCAGATTTGATGGTTAGATTGAAGAAATTTAGCTTCACATTCGTCGATTTAGCCCACGTGAACTCAGATTTGATGGTTAGATTGAAGAAATTTAGCTTCACATTCATCGATTTAGCCCACGTGAACTCAGATTTGATGGTTAGATTGAAGAAATTTAGCTTCACATTCATCGATTTAGCCCACGTGAACTCAGATTTGATGGTTAGATTGAAGAAATTTAGCTTCACATTCATCGATTTAGCCCACGTGAACTCAGATTTGATGGTTAGATTGAAGAAATTTAGCTTCACATTCATCGATTTAGCCCACGTGAACTCAGATTTGATGGTTAGATTGAAGAAATTTAGCTTCACATTCATCGATTTAGCCCACGTGAACTCAGATTTGATGGTTAGATTGAAGAAATTTAGCTTCACATTCATCGATTTAGCCCACGTGAACTCAGATTTGATGGTTCCACGTGAACTCAGATTTGATGGTTAGATTGAAGAAATTTAGCTTCACATTCATCGATTTAGCCCACGTGAACTCAGATTTGATGGTTAGATTGAAGAAATTTAGCTTCACATTCATCGATTTAGCCCACGTGAACTCAGATTTGATGGTTAGATTGAAGAAATTTAGCTTCACATTCATCGATTTAGCCCACGTGAACTCAGATTTGATGGTTAGATTGAAGAAATTTAGCTTCACATTCATCGATTTAGCCCACGTGAACTCAGATTTGATGGTTAGATTGAAGAAATTTAGCTTCACATTCATCGATTTAGCCCACGTGAACTCAGATTTGATGGTTAGATTGAAGAAATTTAGCTTCACATTCATCGATTTAGCCCACGTGAACTCAGATTTGATGGTTAGATTGAAGAAATTTAGCCCACGTGAACTCAGATTTGATGGTTAGATTGAAGAAATTTAGCTTCACATTCATCGATTTAGCCCACGTGAACTCAGATTTGATGGTTAGATTGAAGAAATTTAGCTTCACATTCATCGATTTAGCCCACGTGAACTCAGATTTGATGGTTAGATTGAAGAAATTTAGCTTCACATTCATCGATTTAGCCCACGTGAACTCAGATTTGATGGTTAGATTGAAGAAATTTAGCTTCACATTCATCGATTTAGCCCACGTGAACTCAGATTTGATGGTTAGATTGAAGAAATTTAGCTTCACATTCATCGATTTAGCCCACGTGAACTCAGATTTGATGGTTAGATTGAAGAAATTTAGCTTCACATTCATCGATTTAGCCCACGTGAACTCAGATTTGATGGTTAGATTGAAGAAATTTAGCTTCACATTCATCGATTTAGCCCACGTGAACTCAGATTTGATGGTTAGATTGAAGAAATTTAGCTTCACATTCATCGATTTAGCCCACGTGAACTCAGATTTGATGGTTAGATTGAAGAAATTTAGCTTCACATTCATCGATTTAGCCCACGTGAACTCAGATTTGATGGTTAGATTGAAGAAATTTAGCTTCACATTCATCGATTTAGCCCACGTGAACTCAGATTTGATGGTTAGATTGAAGAAATTTAGCTTCACATTCATCGATTTAGCCCACGTGAACTCAGATTTGATGGTTAGATTGAAGAAATTTAGCTTCACATTCATCGATTTAGCCCACGTGAACTCAGATTTGATGGTTAGATTGAAGAAATTTAGCTTCACATTCATCGATTTAGCCCACGTGAACTCAGATTTGATGGTTAGATTGAAGAAATTTAGCTTCACATTCATCGATTTAGCCCACGTGAACTCAGATTTGATGGTTAGATTGAAGAAATTTAGCTTCACATTCATCGATTTAGCCCACGTGAACTCAGATTTGATGGTTAGATTGAAGAAATTTAGCTTCACATTCATCGATTTAGCCCACGTGAACTCAGATTTGATGGTTAGATTGAAGAAATTTAGCTTCACATTCATCGATTTAGCCCACGTGAACTCAGATTTGATGGTTAGATTGAAGAAATTTAGCTTCACATTCATCGATTTAGCCCACGTGAACTCAGATTTGATGGTTAGATTGAAGAAATTTAGCTTCACATTCATCGATTTAGCCCACGTGAACTCAGATTTGATGGTTAGATTGAAGAAATTTAGCTTCACATTCATCGATTTAGCCCACGTGAACTCAGATTTGATGGTTAGATTGAAGAAATTTAGCTTCACATTCATCGATTTAGCCCACGTGAACTCAGATTTGATGGTTAGATTGAAGAAATTTAGCTTCACATTCATCGATTTAGCCCACGTGAACTCAGATTTGATGGTTAGATTGAAGAAATTTAGCTTCACATTCATCGATTTAGCCCACGTGAACTCAGATTTGATGGTTAGATTGAAGAAATTTAGCTTCACATTCATCGATTTAGCCCACGTGAACTCAGATTTGATGGTTAGATTGAAGAAATTTAGCTTCACATTCATCGATTTAGCCCACGTGAACTCAGATTTGATGGTTAGATTGAAGAAATTTAGCTTCACATTCATCGATTTAGCCCACGTGAACTCAGATTTGATGGTTAGATTGAAGAAATTTAGCTTCACATTCATCGATTTAGCCCACGTGAACTCAGATTTGATGGTTAGATTGAAGAAATTTAGCTTCACATTCATCGATTTAGCCCACGTGAACTCAGATTTGATGGTTAGATTGAAGAAATTTAGCTTCACATTCATCGATTTAGCCCACGTGAACTCAGATTTGATGGTTAGATTGAAGAAATTTAGCTTCACATTCATCGATTTAGCCCACGTGAACTCAGATTTGATGGTTAGATTGAAGAAATTTAGCTTCACATTCATCGATTTAGCCCACGTGAACTCAGATTTGATGGTTAGATTGAAGAAATTTAGCTTCACATTCATCGATTTAGCCCACGTGAACTCAGATTTGATGGTTAGATTGAAGAAATTTAGCTTCACATTCATCGATTTAGCCCACGTGAACTCAGATTTGATGGTTAGATTGAAGAAATTTAGCTTCACATTCATCGATTTAGCCCACGTGAACTCAGATTTGATGGTTAGATTGAAGAAATTTAGCTTCACATTCATCGATTTAGCCCACGTGAACTCAGATTTGATGGTTAGATTGAAGAAATTTAGCTTCACATTCATCGATTTAGCCCACGTGAACTCAGATTTGATGGTTAGATTGAAGAAATTTAGCTTCACATTCATCGATTTAGCCCACGTGAACTCAGATTTGATGGTTAGATTGAAGAAATTTAGCTTCACATTCATCGATTTAGCCCACGTGAACTCAGATTTGATGGTTAGATTGAAGAAATTTAGCTTCACATTCATCGATTTAGCCCACGTGAACTCAGATTTGATGGTTAGATTGAAGAAATTTAGCTTCACATTCATCGATTTAGCCCACGTGAACTCAGATTTGATGGTTAGATTGAAGAAATTTAGCTTCACATTCATCGATTTAGCCCACGTGAACTCAGATTTGATGGTTAGATTGAAGAAATTTAGCTTCACATTCATCGATTTAGCCCACGTGAACTCAGATTTGATGGTTAGATTGAAGAAATTTAGCTTCACATTCATCGATTTAGCCCACGTGAACTCAGATTTGATGGTTAGATTGAAGAAATTTAGCTTCACATTCATCGATTTAGCCCACGTGAACTCAGATTTGATGGTTAGATTGAAGAAATTTAGCTTCACATTCATCGATTTAGCCCACGTGAACTCAGATTTGATGGTTAGATTGAAGAAATTTAGCTTCACATTCATCGATTTAGCCCACGTGAACTCAGATTTGATGGTTAGATTGAAGAAATTTAGCTTCACATTCATCGATTTAGCCCACGTGAACTCAGATTTGATGGTTAGATTGAAGAAATTTAGCTTCACATTCATCGATTTAGCCCACGTGAACTCAGATTTGATGGTTAGATTGAAGAAATTTAGCTTCACATTCATCGATTTAGCCCACGTGAACTCAGATTTGATGGTTAGATTGAAGAAATTTAGCTTCACATTCATCGATTTAGCCCACGTGAACTCAGATTTGATGGTTAGATTGAAGAAATTTAGCTTCACATTCATCGATTTAGCCCACGTGAACTCAGATTTGATGGTTAGATTGAAGAAATTTAGCTTCACATTCATCGATTTAGCCCACGTGAACTCAGATTTGATGGTTAGATTGAAGAAATTTAGCTTCACATTCATCGATTTAGCCCACGTGAACTCAGATTTGATGGTTAGATTGAAGAAATTTAGCTTCACATTCATCGATTTAGCCCACGTGAACTCAGATTTGATGGTTAGATTGAAGAAATTTAGCTTCACATTCATCGATTTAGCCCACGTGAACTCAGATTTGATGGTTAGATTGAAGAAATTTAGCTTCACATTCATCGATTTAGCCCACGTGAACTCAGATTTGATGGTTAGATTGAAGAAATTTAGCTTCACATTCGTCGATTTAGCCCACGTGAACTCAGATTTGATGGTTAGATTGAAGAAATTTAGCTTCACATTCATCGATTTAGCCCACGTGAACTCAGATTTGATGGTTAGATTGAAGAAATTTAGCTTCACATTCATCGATTTAGCCCACGTGAACTCAGATTTGATGGTTAGATTGAAGAAATTTAGCTTCACATTCATCGATTTAGCCCACGTGAACTCAGATTTGATGGTTAGATTGAAGAAATTTAGCTTCACATTCATCGATTTAGCCCACGTGAACTCAGATTTGATGGTTAGATTGCTGATGCCCTGCTTCACATTCATCGATTTAGCCCACGTGAACTCAGATTTGATGGTTAGATTGAAGAAATTTAGCTTCACATTCATCGATTTAGCCCACGTGAACTCAGATTTGATGGTTAGATTGAAGAAATTTAGCTTCACATTCATCGATTTAGCCCACGTGAACTCAGATTTGATGGTTAGATTGAAGAAATTTAGCTTCACATTCATCGATTTAGCCCACGTGAACTCAGATTTGATGGTTAGATTGAAGAAATTTAGCTTCACATTCATCGATTTAGCCCACGTGAACTCAGATTTGATGGTTAGATTGAAGAAATTTAGCTTCACATTCATCGATTTAGCCCACGTGAACTCAGATTTGATGGTTAGATTGAAGAAATTTAGCTTCACATTCATCGATTTAGCCCACGTGAACTCAGATTTGATGGTTAGATTGAAGAAATTTAGCTTCACATTCATCGATTTAGCCCACGTGAACTCAGATTTGATGGTTAGATTGAAGAAATTTAGCTTCACATTCATCGATTTAGCCCACGTGAACTCAGATTTGATGGTTAGATTGAAGAAATTTAGCTTCACATTCATCGATTTAGCCCACGTGAACTCAGATTTGATGGTTAGATTGAAGAAATTTAGCTTCACATTCATCGATTTAGCCCACGTGAACTCAGATTTGATGGTTAGATTGAAGAAATTTAGCTTCACATTCATCGATTTAGCCCACGTGAACTCAGATTTGATGGTTAGATTGAAGAAATTTAGCTTCACATTCATCGATTTAGCCCACGTGAACTCAGATTTGATGGTTAGATTGAAGAAATTTAGCTTCACATTCGTCGATTTAGCCCACGTGAACTCAGATTTGATGGTTAGATTGAAGAAATTTAGCTTCACATTCATCGATTTAGCCCACGTGAACTCAGATTTGATGGTTAGATTGAAGAAATTTAGCTTCACATTCATCGATTTAGCCCACGTGAACTCAGATTTGATGGTTAGATTGAAGAAATTTAGCTTCACATTCATCGATTTAGCCCACGTGAACTCAGATTTGATGGTTAGATTGAAGAAATTTAGCTTCACATTCATCGATTTAGCCACGTGAACTCAGATTTGATGGTTAGATTGAAGAAATTTAGCTTCACATTCATCGATTTAGCCCACGTGAACTCAGATTTGATGGTTAGATTGAAGAAATTTAGCTTCACATTCATCGATTTAGCCCACGTGAACTCAGATTTGATGGTTAGATTGAAGAAATTTAGCTTCACATTCATCGATTTAGCCCACGTGAACTCAGATTTGATGGTTAGATTGAAGAAATTTAGCTTCACATTCATCGATTTAGCCCACGTGAACTCAGATTTGATGGTTAGATTGAAGAAATTTAGCTTCACATTCATCGATTTAGCCCACGTGAACTCAGATTTGATGGTTAGATTGAAGAAATTTAGCTTCACATTCATCGATTTAGCCCACGTGAACTCAGATTTGATGGTTAGATTGAAGAAATTTAGCTTCACATTCATCGATTTAGCCCACGTGAACTCAGATTTGATGGTTAGATTGAAGAAATTTAGCTTCACATTCATCGATTTAGCCCACGTGAACTCAGATTTGATGGTTAGATTGAAGAAATTTAGCTTCACATTCATCGATTTAGCCCACGTGAACTCAGATTTGATGGTTAGATTGAAGAAATTTAGCTTCACATTCATCGATTTAGCCCACGTGAACTCAGATTTGATGGTTAGATTGAAGAAATTTAGCTTCACATTCATCGATTTAGCCCACGTGAACTCAGATTTGATGGTTAGATTGAAGAAATTTAGCTTCACATTCATCGATTTAGCCCACGTGAACTCAGATTTGATGGTTAGATTGAAGAAATTTAGCTTCACATTCATCGATTTAGCCCACGTGAACTCAGATTTGATGGTTAGATTGAAGAAATTTAGCTTCACATTCATCGATTTAGCCCACGTGAACTCAGATTTGATGGTTAGATTGAAGAAATTTAGCTTCACATTCATCGATTTAGCCCACGTGAACTCAGATTTGATGGTTAGATTGAAGAAATTTAGCTTCACATTCATCGATTTAGCCCACGTGAACTCAGATTTGATGGTTAGATTGAAGAAATTTAGCTTCACATTCATCGATTTAGCCCACGTGAACTCAGATTTGATGGTTAGATTGAAGAAATTTAGCTTCACATTCATCGATTTAGCCCACGTGAACTCAGATTTGATGGTTAGATTGAAGAAATTTAGCTTCACATTCATCGATTTAGCCCACGTGAACTCAGATTTGATGGTTAGATTGAAGAAATTTAGCTTCACATTCATCGATTTAGCCCACGTGAACTCAGATTTGATGGTTAGATTGAAGAAATTTAGCTTCACATTCATCGATTTAGCCCACGTGAACTCAGATTTGATGGTTAGATTGAAGAAATTTAGCTTCACATTCATCGATTTAGCCCACGTGAACTCAGATTTGATGGTTAGATTGAAGAAATTTAGCTTCACATTCATCGATTTAGCCCACGTGAACTCAGATTTGATGGTTAGATTGAAGAAATTTAGCTTCACATTCATCGATTTAGCCCACGTGAACTCAGATTTGATGGTTAGATTGAAGAAATTTAGCTTCACATTCATCGATTTAGCCCACGTGAACTCAGATTTGATGGTTAGATTGAAGAAATTTAGCTTCACATTCATCGATTTAGCCCACGTGAACTCAGATTTGATGGTTAGATTGAAGAAATTTAGCTTCACATTCGTCGATTTAGCCCACGTGAACTCAGATTTGATGGTTAGATTGAAGAAATTTAGCTTCACATTCATCGATTTAGCCCACGTGAACTCAGATTTGATGGTTAGATTGAAGAAATTTAGCTTCACATTCATCGATTTAGCCCACGTGAACTCAGATTTGATGGTTAGATTGAAGAAATTTAGCTTCACATTCATCGATTTAGCCCACGTGAACTCAGATTTGATGGTTAGATTGAAGAAATTTAGCTTCACATTCGCGATTTAGCCCACGTGAACTCAGATTTGATGGTTAGATTGAAGAAATTTAGCTTCACATTCATCGATTTAGCCCACGTGAACTCAGATTTGATGGTTAGATTGAAGAAATTTAGCTTCACATTCATCGATTTAGCCCACGTGAACTCAGATTTGATGGTTAGATTGAAGAAATTTAGCTTCACATTCATCGATTTAGCCCACGTGAACTCAGATTTGATGGTTAGATTGAAGAAATTTAGCTTCACATTCATCGATTTAGCCCACGTGAACTCAGATTTGATGGTTAGATTGAAGAAATTTAGCTTCACATTCATCGATTTAGCCCACGTGAACTCAGATTTGATGGTTAGATTGAAGAAATTTAGCTTCACATTCATCGATTTAGCCCACGTGAACTCAGATTTGATGGTTAGATTGAAGAAATTTAGCTTCACATTCATCGATTTAGCCCACGTGAACTCAGATTTGATGGTTAGATTGAAGAAATTTAGCTTCACATTCATCGATTTAGCCCACGTGAACTCAGATTTGATGGTTAGATTGAAGAAATTTAGCTTCACATTCATCGATTTAGCCCACGTGAACTCAGATTTGATGGTTAGATTGAAGAAATTTAGCTTCACATTCATCGATTTAGCCCACGTGAACTCAGATTTGATGGTTAGATTGAAGAAATTTAGCTTCACATTCATCGATTTAGCCCACGTGAACTCAGATTTGATGGTTAGATTGAAGAAATTTAGCTTCACATTCATCGATTTAGCCCACGTGAACTCAGATTTGATGGTTAGATTGAAGAAATTTAGCTTCACACTCGTCGATTTAGCCCACGTGAACTCAGATTTGATGGTTAGATTGAAGAAATTTAGCTTCACATTCATCGATTTAGCCCACGTGAACTCAGATTTGATGGTTAGATTGAAAAATTATTTAGCTTCACATTCATCGATTTAGCCCACGTGAACTCAGATTTGATGGTTAGATTGAAGAAATTTAGCTTCACATTCATCGATTTAGCCCACGTGAACTCAGATTTGATGGTTAGATTGAAGAAATTTAGCTTCACATTCGCGATTTAGCCCACGTGAACTCAGATTTGATGGTTAGATTGAAGAAATTTAGCTTCACATTCATCGATTTAGCCCACGTGAACTCAGATTTGATGGTTAGATTGAAGAATTTAGCTTCACATTCATTAGCCCACGTGAACTCAGATTTGATGGTTAGATTGAAGAAATTTAGCTTCACATTCATCGATTTAGCCCACGTGAACTCAGATTTGATGGTTAGATTGAAGAAATTTAGCTTCACATTCGTCGATTTAGCCCACGTGAACTCAGATTTGATGGTTAGATTGAAGAAATTTAGCTTCACATTCATCGATTTAGCCCACGTGAACTCAGATTTGATGGTTAGATTGAAGAAATTTAGCTTCACATTCATCGATTTAGCCCACGTGAACTCAGATTTGATGGTTAGATTGAAGAAATTTAGCTTCACATTCATCGATTTAGCCCACGTGAACTCAGATTTGATGGTTAGATTGAAGAAATTTAGCTTCACATTCCGATTTAGCCCACGTGAACTCAGATTTGATGGTTAGATTGAAGAAATTTAGCTTCACATTCATCGATTTAGCCCACGTGAACTCAGATTTGATGGTTAGATTGAAGAAATTTAGCTTCACATTCGCGATTTAGCCCACGTGAACTCAGATTTGATGGTTAGATTGAAGAATTTAGCTTCACATTCATCGATTTAGCCCACGTGAACTCAGATTTGATGGTTAGATTGAAGAAATTTAGCTTCACATTCATCGATTTAGCCCACGTGAACTCAGATTTGATGGTTAGATTGAAGAAATTTAGCTTCACATTCATCGATTTAGCCCACGTGAACTCAGATTGTTAGATTGAAGAAATTTAGCTTCACATTCATCGATTTAGCCCACGTGAACTCAGATTTGATGGTTAGATTGAAGAAATTTAGCTTCACATTCATCGATTTAGCCCACGTGAACTCAGATTTGATGGTTAGATTGAAGAAATTTAGCTTCACATTCATCGATTTAGCCCACGTGAACTCAGATTTGATGGTTAGATTGAAGAAATTTAGCTTCACATTCATCGATTTAGCCCACGTGAACTCAGATTTGATGGTTAGATTGAAGAAATTTAGCTTCACATTCGCGATTTAGCCCACGTGAACTCAGATTTGATGGTTAGATTGAAGAAATTTAGCTTCACATTCATCGATTTAGCCCACTGAACTCAGATTTGATGGTTAGATTGAAGAAATTTAGCTTCGCATTCGTCGATTTAGCCCACGTGAACTCAGATTTGATGGTTAGATTGAAGAAATTTAGCTTCACATTCATCGATTTAGCCCACGTGAACTCAGATTTGATGGTTAGATTGAAGAAATTTAGCTTCACATTCATCGATTTAGCCCACGTGAACTCAGATTTGATGGTTAGATTGAAGAAATTTAGCTTCACATTCATCGATTTAGCCCACGTGAACTCAGATTTGATGGTTAGATTGAAGAAATTTAGCTTCACATTCGATTTAGCCCACGTGAACTCAGATTTGATGGTTAGATTGAAGAAATTTAGCTTCACATTCATCGATTTAGCCCACGTGAACTCAGATTTGATGGTTAGATTGAAGAAATTTAGCTTCACATTCATCGATTTAGCCCACGTGAACTCAGATTTGATGGTTAGATTGAAGAAATTTAGCTTCACATTCATCGATTTAGCCCACGTGAACTCAGATTTGATGGTTAGATTGAAGAAATTTAGCTTCACATTCATCGATTTAGCCCACGTGAACTCAGATTTGATGGTTAGATTGAAGAAATTTAGCTTCACATTCATCGATTTAGCCCACGTGAACTCAGATTTGATGGTTAGATTGAAGAAATTTAGCTTCACATTCATCGATTTAGCCCACGTGAACTCAGATTTGATGGTTAGATTGAAGAAATTTAGCTTCACATTCATCGATTTAGCCCACGTGAACTCAGATTTGATGGTTAGATTGAAGAATTTAGCTTCACATTCATCGATTTAGCCCACGTGAACTCAGATTTGATGGTTAGATTGAAGAAATTTAGCTTCACATTCATCGATTTAGCCCACGTGAACTCAGATTTGATGGTTAGATTGAAGAAATTTAGCTTCACATTCATCGATTTAGCCCCCGTGAACTCAGATTTGATGGTTAGATTGAAGAAATTTAGCTTCACATTCATCGATTTAGCCCACGTGAACTCAGATTTGATGGTTAGATTGAAGAAATTTAGCTTCACATTCATCGATTTAGCCCACGTGAACTCAGATTTGATGGTTAGATTGAAGAAATTTAGCTTCACATTCATCGATTTAGCCCACGTGAACTCAGATTTGATGGTTAGATTGAAGAATTTAGCTTCACATTCATCGATTTAGCCCACGTGAACTCAGATTTGATGGTTAGATTGAAGAAATTTAGCTTCACATTCATCGATTTAGCCCACGTGAACTCAGATTTGATGGTTAGATTGAAGAAATTTAGCTTCACATTCATCGATTTAGCCCACGTGAACTCAGATTTGATGGTTAGATTGAAGAAATTTAGCTTCACATTCATCGATTTAGCCCACGTGAACTCAGATTTGATGGTTAGATTGAAGAAATTTAGCTTCACATTCATCGATTTAGCCCACGTGAACTCAGATTTGATGGTTAGATGGAAGAAATTTAGCTTCACATTCATCGATTTAGCCCACGTGAACTCAGATTTGATGGTTAGATTGAAGAAATTTAGCTTCACATTCGTCGATTTAGCCCACGTGAACTCAGATTTGATGGTTAGATTGAAGAATTTAGCTTCACATTCATCGATTTAGCCCACGTGAACTCAGATTTGATGGTTAGATTGAAGAAATTTAGCTTCACATTCATCGATTTAGCCCACGTGAACTCAGATTTGATGGTTAGATTGAAGAAATTTAGCTTCACATTCGTCGATTTAGCCCGTGAACTCAGATTTGATGGTTAGATTGAAGAAATTTAGCTTCACATTCTCGATTTAGCCCACGTGAACTCAGATTTGATGGTTAGATTGAAGAAATTTAGCTTCACATTCATCGATTTAGCCCACGTGAACTCAGATTTGATGGTTAGATTGAAGAAATTTAGCTTCACATTCATCGATTTAGCCCACGTGAACTCAGATTTGATGGTTAGATTGAAGAAATTTAGCTTCACATTCATCGATTTAGCCCACGTGAACTCAGATTTGATGGTTAGATTGAAGAATTTAGCTTCACATTCATCGATTTAGCCCACGTGAACTCAGATTTGATGGTTAGATTGAAGAAATTTAGCTTCACATTCCGATTTAGCCCACGTGAACTCAGATTTGATGGTTAGATTGAAGAAATTTAGCTTCACATTCATCGATTTAGCCCACGTGAACTCAGATTTGATGGTTAGATTGAAGAATTTAGCTTCACATTCATCGATTTAGCCCACGTGAACTCAGATTTGATGGTTAGATTGAAGAAATTTAGCTTCACATTCATCGATTTAGCCCACGTGAACTCAGATTTGATGGTTAGATTGAAGAAATTTAGCTTCACATTCCTCGATTTAGCCCACGTGAACTCAGATTTGATGGTTAGATTGAAGAAATTTAGCTTCACATTCATCGATTTAGCCCACGTGAACTCAGATTTGATGGTTATTGAAGAAATTTAGCTTCACATTCATCGATTTGCCCCGTGAACTCAGATTTGA
>MRSW03000475.1:0-2500 GCA_001923025.3 Taenia multiceps
TGCCTGTGGCCACGTCTGCCCGAGCGTCGGCTTATAAACTATCGCTGTGCGTATAGGCAGTGGCTTGGGAGATCGTTTCCGCTGTGGTGGTGCAGCTTCTCTCTAACGTAAGGTGCAGCGCGTGTCATGTGTTGCGCGCGGTGGGCTGTTGCGCGTTTGCTGTCTGTCTGTTCTGTGCTGTGCTGTGTGTGCTGTGTCTGTGCTGTTCTGTGCTGTGTGTGCTCCGCCTAGTTCCCTCGTTTCGGTCCTTACCGCTTCGGGTTGCAAGTTGGTGCGATGTTGTTGGCGGTGGCGGTGGCGCTGGCGGTGGTGGTGGCAGAGCCATTGGTAGTATGAGGAGTCAGGCAGCCGGCCAGCTGGCCGCAGTTCACAAGGCGTGCCCAGTGTGCGTGTAATTTGGGCGCGTTGCGCACGCGAGGTGGACTGTGATGATTTAGTGCAGTGCGGCGCTGCGGTATTGCAGTACTGCCGGATGGGTTGTGCCTGTCTGTCGGTCTGTGTGTGTGTGTGTCCGTGTCTGTCTGACCTCGGATCAGTCGTGAGTACCCGCTGAACTTAAGCATATCAATAAGCGGAGGAAAAAACTAACGAGGATTCCCTCAGTAACGGCGAGTGAAGAGGGAGGAGCCCAGCGCCGAAGCCTGCGGCAGGTTTGCTGTTAGGCGATGTGGTGTGTGGGTCGATTGGCGGGACCACCGCTCCGCTCGAAGTCCAGCATTGAGTATGGCAAATGAGTGGATATGGCCATAGAGGGTGAGAGGGCCCGTAGCAGAAGCGAGAGTGGAGGCTCAGGCAAGTGAGGTGGTTCACCAGTCGGCCTCAGAGTCGGGTTTGTTTGAGATTGCAGCCCCAAGTGGGTGGTAAACTCCATCCAAGGCTAAATACGGGCACGAGTCCGATAGCGAACAAGTACCGTGAGGGAAAGTTGAAAAGTACTCTGAAGAGAGGTAAAGAGTGCGTGAAACCGCATGCAGGTAAACGAGGTGGCGTCAAGCTGCTAGCCTGGAGGATTCTCAGCCGGATGGAGTGGCTGCATGCGTGCGTGCGTGCGTGGCGGTCCGCCTCTTGCAGTGGGCGGTGCAAGACTGCGGTGAATGCGGCGGTCGGTGCGGTGCGTGCCGGTGGGTGCCGGAGCATGCCGCTGGTTTGTGTGTGGGCCTTTCAGCCGGTGCATTTTCTCTGTGGCGAACACCACGACCGGTGGAATTGCCAGTCTGTTGTGTCGAGTCGTGTCCTCCTGGTTGTTGCCCTACTGCACTCTTCCGCTCTTCGTGCTCTACTTCTACTCCTACTCCTTGCTAGCCATCGTCGTCCGCGTCGTCGATGGCGATGGTTGGTGGGTGGTCGGCGGCGGTAGGTGAGTAGGCACGGTAGGGGGGTGGGGTTGGTTGGGTCAGGTGAACACGATCGCGGATGGGATTAGTAGACGGCGTAGCGGTGCCTTGGTGCTGCTGCGTGTCAGCGTGTGCTACCTGTCTCAACGGGTTGCTCTCCTGCTCTCCTCCTGCACTGTGGCTGGCTGGGAGCGATGCGGGTGACTCGGCGGGCCGCGGCAGTGAAGGTGACTGTGCAAGGCATCGGGTTTGTCCGCCTCATTGTGGCCACTCGCTCGTGGTCATGTTCATGGTACTCGGCACGCACGTCACAGGTGCAGTGGGTGTGCGCGCAGCTGTCCACCGGCGCGTCGCGTCTGGCTGTTGTGTTGCTTGCAGAGTAGTGCTGCAGGCCCGACGGCGGTGCGGCGCGTGCGGTGGATGGTTTGGCGTTGCTGCCAGTGCATGTTGTACCGAGGGTGGAATAGTCGGTGGTGCTGTGGTAGATCGGCCACTCGACCCGTCTTGAAACACGGACCAAGGAGTTTAACATGTGTGCGAGTCAAGGGGTGTGCACGAAACCCAGTGGGGGCGCAGTGAAAGTGGAGTCTGCGTCGCACGGATGCATGCAGTGCGGTGCGGTGCAGCGAGGTGAGATCCTGCCGCGTCGGCTTTATGGCGTTGGTGGGCGCATCACCGGCCCGTCCCATGGTGTGATGGTTGGTTGTCGGTCGGTCGGTCGGTTGGCTAGCGGGTTGGCGGTCAATGCGTCGTCACGGGGCGGAGCATGAGCACGCATGTTGAGACCCGAAAGATGGTGAACTATGCTTGCGTAGGTTGAAGCCAGAGGAAACTCTGGTGGAGGACCGTAGCGATTCTGACGTGCAAATCGATCGTCAAACGTGAGTATAGGGGCGAAAGACTAATCGAACCGTCTAGTAGCTGGTTCCCTCCGAAGTTTCCCTCAGGATAGCTGGCACTCGTTGGCATCAGTTTTATCCGGTAAAGCGAATGATTAGAGGTGCTGGGTTCGAAACGAGCTCAACCTATTCTCAAACTTTAAATGGGTGAGATGTCCAGCTCGCTTCACGCGCGTGCATGCATGCCTTGCAGGCGATGGTGGAGTTGGGCGTTGAATGTGTGGGTGCCAAGTGGGCCATTTTTGGTAAGCAGAACTGGCGCTGTGG
>MRSW03000475.1:7500-20000 GCA_001923025.3 Taenia multiceps
ACATCCAGACTGTGCTTCAGAGTGCACCCATCACCCGTGCCAACGAACTGCGACCCAACAAAACCAAAACATTTTAACACCCGCTGAGACAAAATATGCCGCAGACGTCACCCGGTTATGCAAATGAGCCGCGTCTACGCAGTTCTCTCAGCTCTTCCCCTCTCCCAAAACGATAAGACACACCATACTCTGGCAGAATAAATAGAATTGCATTTAACATACCAACGACACACTGCACTTCACGAATGTACAATCACAAGGCCACCAGGCAGCTCCATCACCAATATCTGTCATTCAGCAAACCATCAACGCATTACATCGTTCACTTTGCCTTGTCGGTAAGGCTACTGGGTCGTCAGTCCTCTCATCCTCCACGGTGTAAGCTAATCCCGTATGGGACCGGACAATGTGCTATCCGTCACGCGTGCTGGTCTAAAAGCGAAAAGCCAAACTCGTGTCCACCTTGCAGCATCACGGCAACTGTAGCGACAGAATAATTAAGATTTGATATAGCTTCCAATCTGAGACCTGCTGTCACATCACAAGCATACAAAGGCAAGTTCTACCACTTGTCTCAGGCAGCGGATATGCACTCAATACCATCAACTGACGGGTGGCCGTTAAAGAACACACACAAAAAAGCATCCAAAAAATCGCTCAATCTCATGTAACAAGCTGCGTAGGTTGGAATCTAAGACAATAAGTGGGCATGAAAGTGTTGAACATTTCCCATTTCTCTTACAACTTAATCACACTCGGTCAATAAGTCATCCAACTGGCTGTAACACTCACACTTGTAAGCATAATCGAAATCGCCTCCTTGGACAACTTATCCACGCGTGGAAATGCGTCGGTAGCTCGCGCCTTAAGCCCTAAACATTAGGCAGACGATTATCGAAAGTGGTAATGAATTGTACAGAGGACCACTCTGACATATCAAAGCCTCGCAGTATAACCACACTTCCAACTGCCCTACACCCACTTCATATCGGCTCCATCTCGTACCATAGTGATAAAGGCGGCTGAGCCAAAACATCCCAGGTTAAAAAAGGAACAAGCAAAACTAATAAATGTGAGGAGATAACAACATCTTATCCAGCGTATCCAACATAATTACTTGCATAGCACTCTTGCCTCGCTCTTGCGTGTCACCTACACCACACTCAATCGTCCATGAGACCACCAAGCATAAAGATGCGCTGCCTATTCCACAATGAGCAAAGGAAATTGCAACAGGATCGATACGTCAGATAATCGTGACGCCACAGCTTTCAGCGACCAAGTCGAGTTCAAAGGCGCTCAATGCGGCCTCAGTGGCTTCCCATGGGTCTGCTTCTGCATTCACATTTCCCTATGCTATTTCCACCGCCGACAACGATAGACGCCGTTAGCGGCCTGATTAATCTGTAATGTCCTAGAACAGCGCCCCATAAACGGCATTGAGGGCAGTGGCAGCGGGGAGCAAGTGTTAGTCAGTAAGACCGCTCATCACAATCATCGTCGGCCGCCATCAATAAGAGGCTGTCAAAATCAACACAAAATATTTGTTGACAAGTTCCATTTGCAATGTGCGAATTTTAAGGGCAAAATCGACACCTAGTGCTGTTCACTAGAGACTTCATGTTTATCCCACAAGATAACAAAGATAAAAAATCACTTGCACTGTACCCGGAACCTGCAACGACTTTAGCACTAAGTGATGCCAAATGCTTGGTAGATTTAGCACATTTCAACAACAACCAAGTCCTCACCGGATATAATTCACCTTTTTAAAACAATCCACAATCTAACAAACCACTGGCACAACTTAAATCAGTCCATTCCACAATTGTTCAGTAAAACTAACAAGCGTGAATGCTGTCCATAGACAACGAAAACTTGTCCAGCTTTTCTTCATGAATCTTATCCAAGGCAAAAATTTTACACGCAGAGATGCGCGTCCCAAAACATGCAAATACACGCACGTGACTATCAATTTGTATGTTTCATGTCTTAAAAATCGATGACCTGGAAAGCAACATAAAAATGCATCTGTGTGTACAATGAAAAAGAAGTGGTAAAATAATTAACACACCTAGAGACGCAGCGGCAAGCAAACACCTACTCACCAAAAAAGACTGCACTGGATTTCATGAAAAATTGCATTAAGTCTTCTTAATTTTGCTGCTTCACCAGTGACACAATCACCACCGCAACCCACCATCCCTTCCAAACAGAACAATAAGCCCTCCTGTCACGTCAAATCCAGTCTCACGCTCGTCTCGTCACTTTAGCTTCCGTCCATGTAATTATCCAATGCTTGTACCGAACGAGGCAAAACCTATCGCAATGCCACCAAATACACCGACATCGTCCACGACGTGATCCACATCGCAGGACAAAGGTGACGCCTCCGCAGGTGACTCAAAAAGTCTACACTGTCTACCATTCCACTGATTTTTCAAATGTCGGTCCGTCACCATCACAAGTTTGTAGTGCTTAAAAGAGGAAAAAAGGAATGTCGACGAGTGAATTTCAACGTACCGTTGGGTGAGATCTCGTCCACGCCTTCCAGTGAAGTGGTATAACATCCTCACTCGAGGGCCACAGAAGAATGAGCGACAGCAGCGCAGCCAATGCGGACAGGATTCATCCTACTCCCCATGACCGGTGAGCAGGAATAGACACGCCTGCAGTGTACTTCAGCGCAAATCGCCACCTCATATACCGACCTTGCATCGCATCACAAACGCAATGACCTCAAAAGCGGCTACGCAGCATCCGCACTCGCATCCCTTCTTCCCAAGTCAACTCTGACTCCAGTGCTGGCTGCCTGCAAAATATTCAAACTTTAGTCAAGCAGCGGTCGCAAGTTCACACTCAACCCAGCAATCAACCCCCAAAATGACTGCTTGATGAGATTGTGCTGGCCCATCCAGCCATTGTCTGCATCACATGCACGCAGAAAAGCTAACACCCTGCCTCAGACCGACCATACACACCCTGTCAACGACTCCCGGACGGTAAACATCCATCTAAATCGCTGCCATATTGTTGTGAGTACGCGCTACGTTTAAGTAGCTGTGACGGCTAGTGCTACCATTGTGCAACTATTTGCAGTTAGTTTGTTGGATCTCCTTGGTAGCATCCGCTAGTGTACCTGGAGTCCTTTGTAACTTCTCTTTGGAAAAGGTTACTTCAGTCTACTGGCCTTTCAACTGCCTTTTTTGGCAGAGCAGTGGAATGTCCACCTGGATGTTGAGTTTGGGCTTTAAGCATGGATGAACTTGCTTGACGCACACTTCGATATAAGTAGATGATAAGATTTTTAAATCAGAAATTATTTGAGATGCCTTTTCATAAGGCTGCACTCGTGTAAAGTGTTTGTCAAGACAAAGATGAAGTGAGGTAGGCACTAGCTATAAAATTGATAGCTGCATTCTAATTTCTACACGTTTGCGTTGCTGGAATGGGCAGTGAATTTTCGGCAAAACGACTCACCTTTTGTGATCTAATAATGGTTGGTTTGGGCAAATTAATTCTAAAATAAATGCATGGATTTGGGATTTTGCATGAGCTGAAAAATGTAAGTGGAGACTGCGTAGTGCCACTACTTTGAAGACTTAATGTTGATTTGTTCGTTTAAATTATTCTAACAACAATTTGCACCGTCTTTTACCTTATGATGAAGAACTTATGCTTCGAAAGGAGAGGACGGGGACGACCTTGAGAATGTCGAAATGCCGCACTGGTGAGACGCTATGGCAAGGCAAATGCAGTTAATAAAAAGCAAACTGTGGAATCGCAAAATTAGGCTTAATTGGGTCCTAAGTTCAAAGTCCTAAATTCGAAAAAAGTCTTTGTCGTGGCAAAAAATTGTAAATTAGTGGTATCCTTGTAGAGTGAGCTGTAAATACGAGGTGTTTTTTTATATAAACTGATAAACTTAATTTAAAAGTGCCAGCTAGATAATGCGACTAACAGAATGAATAAATACACTATCATTCTTTGAAAGACAACCAGAAGGCGTTTGCTGCTCACCTGTTTTTAAGAGAAAAGATGTGAATCTAATATGGTTACTATAAGAGAAGCTTTTGAAAGAAGTGGTTGGCAAACTGTTGCATTAGAGGGAAAAGGGGATGTCGAATCACTTATTGCCTTTTAAAAATAGTTTGACGTGCGTAAATAAAGAAAAGGAGGGAAGTGAGAGGCTAGTTGAATAGATTCATTTTCGCGATCTCACATTCCAAAGACATTGTCCACTCCTTATGTATTAAATTAAACTGTAGTCGTAGTGCTTTGTTGCTCGTTTGACTTTTGTCTCTGTTATGACGATTCGCACGACTTCATGCTAGTTAACTTTCGCAGAGGTGACCTAGTTTCTACTTCAAGCTACTGCTTTGCTCAAAGGGTTTTAATCCTTCGTCTCTTGTATCCATATCTCCCTCACCAGTGTGTATGCTAGTAGTGACGGTATATTGTGTAGCGCCCCGAGGCTCCCTTTGAGGTAATAGAAGGCATAGTACTGGGGGTAGAATACATGTATTCTGGGAACAGAGGGCTTGGGGGCTGTTGGCACGACCCAAAGGCCGACCAACCGGCTCAGTACAATATGGCCACCCAAGTGACCTAAATCGTTAGTTCGAACAAACAAAGTATTACACAGCCCCTCTCTTCTTTCGAGCGTCGTCCCCGACGCTCCCCTTGGTCAGCCTCCCGTGTCAGCCATCACAACGTAATCAGTGCTGTGAGAAGCGTCCACGAGCTAACCGTCCCAGTTGTCGAGATTCGAACGCATGTGTTCCTGTAGTCCCATCAATTCCGCGTAGCACTCGGTGCAGCAAATGCGCGCTCCTTGGCCATCCCCTCCCACGACAATGTGGTCCAATGAAAGATGGAGGTACGAATCCAAGTTTTCGAATGGGTCGAGACACACACAGCACATATTGCGATTCCAGGCTTAATTGATACCGTAGAAGAAACGCGAGGGCGTCGTAGAAACCTGAGCAAATGTGGCGGTCGGGCGTCATAGGAACAAAATGCATGCGATCCAAGTGTGCAAAGCATAAAACCATGCCGTCGAATGGCGTGCTGCACATTCTGCATCTGTGGATGCGCACTTTGACGAAGAACGACGAGTCGCCCAAGGAAAAAAGAGAGAGCTTACAGAAGATGCTTGACCACAACGTCACAGGTCCCTCTTGGCAGTTCCACTGGGCTTAGAGCGAAAGATGTCAGATGGACAGTCGCTATGGCACTAACCAACTTATACAAATGCCTATTACGCATGAATTGAATAAACGCATGCTTAAACTTGACGAAAATTTGTACCGGCAGGAAGTACAAGAATTGAACTCATTAATAAACATTGCAGCAATATTTACAAATATTTAAATGAGATGTACTTGAGATTGCCTTGCTTAATGTGTCATGTCATAGGCAAGGATTCTGCCCCAGTACTATGCCTTCTTTTACCTTAAAGGGAGCCTTGGGACGCTACAGTAACATTCATCTCTAACATCTATTTCCATCTCAGTTTAGCCAAGGCAGCATTAGGATCAGTGATGGCGGGTTTTTTTTTAATCACTTCCTCGCACAAATTGGCTTTAATCACTGATACTATAGAAGAAGTTAAGCAAGGGACATACGAAGCCCAATGGATGCCAGGTCCAACGCTTAGAAAATTGATGTCACTTAGTTAATTATTACTATAGGCATTTTACTAGGCCCAATATGTAATGCTTTGTTTGTTCGAACTACCGGTTTCGGTCACTTGGGTGGCCATATTGTACTTAGCCGGTTGGTCGGCCTTTGGGCCGTGCCAACAGTCCCCAAGCCCTCTGTTTCCAGAATACATGTATTCTATCCTTAGTACTATGCTTTCTTTTACCCTAAAGGGAGTCTCGGGACGCTACATTGGTGGCAGCGGAAAGCGGACCCGACTTTGATGGATTTTATCCTGTTCCATGCCGCTTCTGGCAAATTTTGGCAGCATGAAAGAAGTGCATGTGCTATGGAGGGGAGAACCTTTTGGTATCTCCTACCAGAGGGGTTGAGGTCGACATTTATCTTCGACGTCTCCCTCGCACTCGTGTTCGACAGGGAAGCTATTAACAACCGAAGCGACACTAGCCGTGGACTCTAAGCCCAGTGGGACTGCCAAGAGGGACCTGTGACGTTGTGGTCAAGCATCTTCTGTAAGCTCTCTCTTTTTTCCTTGGGCGACTCGTCGTTCTTCGTCAAAGTGCGCATCCACAGATGCAGAATGTGCAGCACGCCATTCGACGGCATGGTTTTATGCTTTGCACACTTGGATCGCATGCATTTTGTTCCTATGACGCCCGACCGCCACATTTGCTCAGGTTTCTACGACGCCCTCGCGTTTCTTCTACGGTATCAATTAAGCCTGGAATCGCAATATGTGCTGTGTGTGTCTCGACCCATTCGAAAACTTGGATTCGTACCTCCATCTTTCATTGGACCACATTGTCGTGGGAGGGGATGGCCAAGGAGCGCGCATTTGCTGCACCGAGTGCTACGCGGAATTGATGGGACTACAGGAACACATGCGTTCGAATCTCGACAACTGGGACGGTTAGCTCGTGGACGCTTCTCACAGCACTGATTACGTTGTGATGGCTGACACGGGAGGCTGACCAAGGGGAGCGTCGGGGACGACGCTCGAAAGAAGAGAGGGGCTGTGTAATACTTTGTTTGTTCGAACTAACGATTTAGGTCACTTGGGTGGCCATATTGTACTGAGCCGGTTGGTCGGCCTTTGGGTCGTGCCAACAGCCCCCAAGCCCTCTGTTCCCAGAATACATGTATTCTACCCCCAGTACTATGCCTTCTATTACCTCAAAGGGAGCCTCGGGGCGCTACACAATATACCGTCACTACTAGCATACACACTGGTGAGGGAGATATGGATACAAGAGACGAAGGATTAAAACCCTTTGAGCAAAGCAGTAGCTTGAAGTAGAAACTAGGTCACCTCTGCGAAAGTTAACTAGCATGAAGTCGTGCGAATCGTCATAACAGAGACAAAAGTCAAACGAGCAACAAAGCACTACGACTACAGTTTAATTTAATACATAAGGAGTGGACAATGTCTTTGGAATGTGAGATCGCGAAAATGAATCTATTCAACTAGCCTCTCACTTCCCTCCTTTTCTTTATTTACGCACGTCAAACTATTTTTAAAAGGCAATAAGTGATTCGACATCCCCTTTTCCCTCTAATGCAACAGTTTGCCAACCACTTCTTTCAAAAGCTTCTCTTATAGTAACCATATTAGATTCACATCTTTTCTCTTAAAAACAGGTGAGCAGCAAACGCCTTCTGGTTGTCTTTCAAAGAATGATAGTGTATTTATTCATTCTGTTAGTCGCATTATCTAGCTGGCACTTTTAAATTAAGTTTATCAGTTTATATAAAAAAACACCTCGTATTTACAGCTCACTCTACAAGGATACCACTAATTTACAATTTTTTGCCACGACAAAGACTTTTTTCGAATTTAGGACTTTGAACTTAGGACCCAATTAAGCCTAATTTTGCGATTCCACAGTTTGCTTTTTATTAACTGCATTTGCCTTGCCATAGCGTCTCACCAGTGCGGCATTTCGACATTCTCAAGGTCGTCCCCGTCCTCTCCTTTCGAAGCATAAGTTCTTCATCATAAGGTAAAAGACGGTGCAAATTGTTGTTAGAATAATTTAAACGAACAAATCAACATTAAGTCTTCAAAGTAGTGGCACTACGCAGTCTCCACTTACATTTTTCAGCTCATGCAAAATCCCAAATCCATGCATTTATTTTAGAATTAATTTGCCCAAACCAACCATTATTAGATCACAAAAGGTGAGTCGTTTTGCCGAAAATTCACTGCCCATTCCAGCAACGCAAACGTGTAGAAATTAGAATGCAGCTATCAATTTTATAGCTAGTGCCTACCTCACTTCATCTTTGTCTTGACAAACACTTTACACGAGTGCAGCCTTATGAAAAGGCATCTCAAATAATTTCTGATTTAAAAATCTTATCATCTACTTATATCGAAGTGTGCGTCAAGCAAGTTCATCCATGCTTAAAGCCCAAACTCAACATCCAGGTGGACATTCCACTGCTCTGCCAAAAAAGGCAGTTGAAAGGCCAGTAGACTGAAGTAACCTTTTCCAAAGAGAAGTTACAAAGGACTCCAGGTACACTAGCGGATGCTACCAAGGAGATCCAACAAACTAACTGCAAATAGTTGCACAATGGTAGCACTAGCCGTCACAGCTACTTAAACGTAGCGCGTACTCACAACAATATGGCAGCGATTTAGATGGATGTTTACCGTCCGGGAGTCGTTGACAGGGTGTGTATGGTCGGTCTGAGGCAGGGTGTTAGCTTTTCTGCGTGCATGTGATGCAGACAATGGCTGGATGGGCCAGCACAATCTCATCAAGCAGTCATTTTGGGGGTTGATTGCTGGGTTGAGTGTGAACTTGCGACCGCTGCTTGACTAAAGTTTGAATATTTTGCAGGCAGCCAGCACTGGAGTCAGAGTTGACTTGGGAAGAAGGGATGCGAGTGCGGATGCTGCGTAGCCGCTTTTGAGGTCATTGCGTTTGTGATGCGATGCAAGGTCGGTATATGAGGTGGCGATTTGCGCTGAAGTACACTGCAGGCGTGTCTATTCCTGCTCACCGGTCATGGGGAGTAGGATGAATCCTGTCCGCATTGGCTGCGCTGCTGTCGCTCATTCTTCTGTGGCCCTCGAGTGAGGATGTTATACCACTTCACTGGAAGGCGTGGACGAGATCTCACCCAACGGTACGTTGAAATTCACTCGTCGACATTCCTTTTTTCCTCTTTTAAGCACTACAAACTTGTGATGGTGACGGACCGACATTTGAAAAATCAGTGGAATGGTAGACAGTGTAGACTTTTTGAGTCACCTGCGGAGGCGTCACCTTTGTCCTGCGATGTGGATCACGTCGTGGACGATGTCGGTGTATTTGGTGGCATTGCGATAGGTTTTGCCTCGTTCGGTACAAGCATTGGATAATTACATGGACGGAAGCTAAAGTGACGAGACGAGCGTGAGACTGGATTTGACGTGACAGGAGGGCTTATTGTTCTGTTTGGAAGGGATGGTGGGTTGCGGTGGTGATTGTGTCACTGGTGAAGCAGCAAAATTAAGAAGACTTAATGCAATTTTTCATGAAATCCAGTGCAGTCTTTTTTGGTGAGTAGGTGTTTGCTTGCCGCTGCGTCTCTAGGTGTGTTAATTATTTTACCACTTCTTTTTCATTGTACACACAGATGCATTTTTATGTTGCTTTCCAGGTCATCGATTTTTAAGACATGAAACATACAAATTGATAGTCACGTGCGTGTATTTGCATGTTTTGGGACGCGCATCTCTGCGTGTAAAATTTTTGCCTTGGATAAGATTCATGAAGAAAAGCTGGACAAGTTTTCGTTGTCTATGGACAGCATTCACGCTTGTTAGTTTTACTGAACAATTGTGGAATGGACTGATTTAAGTTGTGCCAGTGGTTTGTTAGATTGTGGATTGTTTTAAAAAGGTGAATTATATCCGGTGAGGACTTGGTTGTTGTTGAAATGTGCTAAATCTACCAAGCATTTGGCATCACTTAGTGCTAAAGTCGTTGCAGGTTCCGGGTACAGTGCAAGTGATTTTTTATCTTTGTTATCTTGTGGGATAAACATGAAGTCTCTAGTGAACAGCACTAGGTGTCGATTTTGCCCTTAAAATTCGCACATTGCAAATGGAACTTGTCAACAAATATTTTGTGTTGATTTTGACAGCCTCTTATTGATGGCGGCCGACGATGATTGTGATGAGCGGTCTTACTGACTAACACTTGCTCCCCGCTGCCACTGCCCTCAATGCCGTTTATGGGGCGCTGTTCTAGGACATTACAGATTAATCAGGCCGCTAACGGCGTCTATCGTTGTCGGCGGTGGAAATAGCATAGGGAAATGTGAATGCAGAAGCAGACCCATGGGAAGCCACTGAGGCCGCATTGAGCGCCTTTGAACTCGACTTGGTCGCTGAAAGCTGTGGCGTCACGATTATCTGACGTATCGATCCTGTTGCAATTTCCTTTGCTCATTGTGGAATAGGCAGCGCATCTTTATGCTTGGTGGTCTCATGGACGATTGAGTGTGGTGTAGGTGACACGCAAGAGCGAGGCAAGAGTGCTATGCAAGTAATTATGTTGGATACGCTGGATAAGATGTTGTTATCTCCTCACATTTATTAGTTTTGCTTGTTCCTTTTTTAACCTGGGATGTTTTGGCTCAGCCGCCTTTATCACTATGGTACGAGATGGAGCCGATATGAAGTGGGTGTAGGGCAGTTGGAAGTGTGGTTATACTGCGAGGCTTTGATATGTCAGAGTGGTCCTCTGTACAATTCATTACCACTTTCGATAATCGTCTGCCTAATGTTTAGGGCTTAAGGCGCGAGCTACCGACGCATTTCCACGCGTGGATAAGTTGTCCAAGGAGGCGATTTCGATTATGCTTACAAGTGTGAGTGTTACAGCCAGTTGGATGACTTATTGACCGAGTGTGATTAAGTTGTAAGAGAAATGGGAAATGTTCAACACTTTCATGCCCACTTATTGTCTTAGATTCCAACCTACGCAGCTTGTTACATGAGATTGAGCGATTTTTTGGATGCTTTTTTGTGTGTGTTCTTTAACGGCCACCCGTCAGTTGATGGTATTGAGTGCATATCCGCTGCCTGAGACAAGTGGTAGAACTTGCCTTTGTATGCTTGTGATGTGACAGCAGGTCTCAGATTGGAAGCTATATCAAATCTTAATTATTCTGTCGCTACAGTTGCCGTGATGCTGCAAGGTGGACACGAGTTTGGCTTTTCGCTTTTAGACCAGCACGCGTGACGGATAGCACATTGTCCGGTCCCATACGGGATTAGCTTACACCGTGGAGGATGAGAGGACTGACGACCCAGTAGCCTTACCGACAAGGCAAAGTGAACGATGTAATGCGTTGATGGTTTGCTGAATGACAGATATTGGTGATGGAGCTGCCTGGTGGCCTTGTGATTGTACATTCGTGAAGTGCAGTGTGTCGTTGGTATGTTAAATGCAATTCTATTTATTCTGCCAGAGTATGGTGTGTCTTATCGTTTTGGGAGAGGGGAAGAGCTGAGAGAACTGCGTAGACGCGGCTCATTTGCATAACCGGGTGACGTCTGCGGCATATTTTGTCTCAGCGGGTGTTAAAATGTTTTGGTTTTGTTGGGTCGCAGTTCGTTGGCACGGGTGATGGGTGCACTCTGAAGCACAGTCTGGATGTGTTTCTCTGTTGCACTGTTGAGTTTGTCGTGATTTGTTGAAAGGTGAAGTGCTACCACTTGGCTCTGAGAACGACTTTAAAAGGTAGAGAGTGGGCGACTTATAGGTAGTTGGGTGAGTTGTGCTTGGGAAGGACGAGATGTTTCCAGCCACATTTTGCAGGGGCATGTAGGCCAAGAAGGCGGGAAGGCTGAATGCAGCTTGAGTAAATTCGTAATATCTTTTCATTCGTAGAGCGGCTCTAGGGTGCTGTTGTGTTGTTATGCCAGTACGCGCTACTCTTAAGTAGATGTGACGGCTAGTGTTACCATTGGGCAACTACGTGAGGGTTAGTTTGTTGAACCCCTTTATAGCATCCGCTAGTGCACCCGGAGTCCTTTGTGTCCTATCTTCGCCAAAGGTTACTTTGGTCTACTGGCCTTTCAACCGCCTTGTTGGCAGAGCAGTGGGGCGTCCACCTAGTTGCCAATGTTGGGCTTTAAGCATAGATGAAATTGCTTGACGCACATTTCGATTTGGATAATAGATAAGAGGATTTTTAAATCAGAGATAACTTGGGATACCCTTCCATGAGGCTGGACTTGCGTAGTAGAGTGCTTGCCAAGTCGAAAGTGAAGTGAGGTAGGCACCAGCTATAAAATTAATAGCTACATTTCAAGTTCTACACATTTGCGTTGTTGAAGGACATTGACGGTTCTGATAAGAAAAACTTGCTTTTGAGACATAATAATGGTTGGTTTGGGCAAATTCACTTTAAAATGAATGCATAACGTTGCACTTTGCATACGCTGTAAAGCGTGGATAGAGACTGTGTAGTGCCATTACTCTGAAGGCCAAATGATACTTACTCGTTTAAATTATTAAAAATCAGTTTGCACTGTCTTTTTGCTACCTTATGATGAAGAACTTCTGCTCCGAAAGGCGAGGACGGGGACGACCTTGAGAATGTCCAAATGTCGCACCGACGGGACGCCATAGCAAGGCAAATGCAGTTAATAAAAAGCAAACTGTGGAAATGCAAAATGAGAGTTAGCTGGGTCTCGAGTTAAAGGTCTACAATTCGAAAAAAAGTATTGTCGCAGAATAAAATTCAAAACCAGTAGGGCATTTGTAGCGTAAGCAGTAAACACGAGTTGTTTTCTAGAAATTGGTGAATTTAAGTTAACTGTGCCAGTTTAA
>MRSW03000475.1:25000-29710 GCA_001923025.3 Taenia multiceps
CACCACCACCATCGCCATCACGACGACGGCGACGACGATGGCTAGCAAGGAGTAGAAGTAGAGCACGAAGAGCGGAAGAGTGCAGTAGGGCAACAACCAGGAGGACACGACTCGACCACAACAGACTGGCAATTCCACCGGTCGTGGTGTTCGCCACAGAGAAAATGCACCGGCTGAAAGGCCCACACACAAACCAGCGGCATGCTCCGGCACCCACCCGGCACGCACCGCACCGACCGCCGCATTCACCGCAGTCTTGCACCGCCCCACTGCAAGAGGCGGACCGCCACGCACGCACGCACGCATGCAGCCACTCCAGCCGGCTGAATCCTCCAGGCTAGCAGCTTGACGCCACTCGTTTACCTGCATGCGGTTTCACGCACTCTTTACTCTCTCTTCAGAGTACTTTTCAACTTTCCCTCACGGTACTTGTTCGCTATCGGACTCGTGCCCGTATTTAGCCTTGGATGGAGTTTACCACCCACTTGGGGCTGCAATCTCAAACAACCCGACTCTGAGGCCGACCTGGTGAACCACCTCACTTGCCTGAGCCTCCACTCTCGCTTCTGCTACGGGCCTCTCACCCTCTATGGGCCATATCCACTCATTGCCATACTCAATGCTGGACTTCGAGCGGAGCGGTGGTCCCGCCAATCGACCCACACACCACATCGCCTAACAGCAAACCTGCCGCAGGCTTCGGCGCTGGGCTCCTCCCTCTTCACTCGCCGTTACTGAGGGAATCCTCGTTAGTTTCTTCTCCTCCGCTTATTGATATGCTTAAGTTCAGCGGGTACTCACGACTGATCCGAGGTCAGACAGACACGGACACACACACACACAGACCGACAGACAGGCACAACCCATCCGGCAGTACTGCAATACCGCAGCGCCGCACTGCACTAAATCATCACAGTCCACCTCGCGTGCGCAACGCGCCCAAATTACACGCACACTGGGCCACGCCTTGTGAACTGCGGCCAGCTGGCCGGCTGCCTGACTCACTCACTACCTACCAATGGCTCTGCCACCACCACCGCCAGCGCCACCGCCACCGCCAACAACAGCGCACCAACTTGCAACCCGAAGCGGTAAGGACGCAAACGAGGGAACCTAGGCGGAGCACAGCACAGCACAGCACAGCACAGCACAGCACAGCACAGCACAGCACGACAAAGCACAGCACAGCACAGCACAGCAAACGCGCCAACAGCCCCACCGCGCGCAACACATGACACGCGCTGCACCTTACGTTAGAGAGAAGCTGCACCACCACCAGCGGAACAGCGATCTCCCAAGCCACTGCCTATTACGCACAGCGATAGTTTATAAGCCGACGCTCGGGCAGACGTGGCCACAGGCAAGCCTATGGCCGCAATATGCGTTCAAGATGTCGATGCTCAAAGCAGTCTGCGATTCGCACTAATTCACACAGTTAGCTGCACTCTTCATCGACGCACGAGCCGAGTGATCCACCGCACACAGTTACTTGGTTACTCCTCCCCTTGCCGTGCCACGTCGATCGATCGACCGACCGACCGACCGACCGACCGACCAACGGTGACACAGCCGCGCTCTGCGCCGCCACCGCAGCACCAGCGACGGCAGCAACACCGCCACATGTAACACAAAGACGACACATGATGGGGCGTAGATGCACGTACGTGCCTGCGACCTTAGCAGCGCCGCAAGCACCACACATCAGACGTCTTATGCCTTGCGCACACGCGCACCTACACACGCACACACACCCGGCTCGCGCGTACACTCCTCTGCCGCCCCGGTATGGACCAGTCTCAGCACGCCGCCACCCGCACCCATGCACACACACACACACACACACACACACTGAGGCAGCGACGAGACGGGCATACCCGCACGAGCTTGAGACAGACTAGGCACCCCATCGCAGCGTAAGAAAAAAAGAAGACGCAATAGAAGTTGACAATACTGCCGCCACCGCAGCACAGTACCACCAACCCCACCCAGATTCACCACCACTCAACAGCAGCACTGGCAGGACAGCAACAGCAGCAGCGCCACCATCACAGCCGCCGCTGCTAACACAACAACAATGCAGGAACGTGCAATGATCCTTCCGCAGGTTCACCTACGGAAACCTTGTTACGACTTTTACTTCCTCTAAATGATCAAGTTCGGTCGTCTTCTCAGCGCCCCTCGGGCTGTGACCTCTCGGCCACCGTCGCAATGACGCCAATCCGAGGACCTTACTAAACCATTCAATCGGTAGTAGCGACGGGCGGTGTGTACAAAGGGCAGGGACGTAATCAGCGCAAGCTTATGACTTGCACTTACTAGGAATTCCTCGTTCACGGGGAACAATTCCAAGCCCCGATCCCTGTCACGACGGTGATTGACCAGTTTGCCCAACCCTTTCGGGCCAGAAGGCCTGACTCGCTGACACCGTCATTGTAGCGCGCGTGCGGCCCCGGACATCTAAGGGCATCACAGACCTGTTATTGCTCTATTTCGTGCGGCTTCTCCCGCTGTCCCTCTAAGAAGTAGGCATTCGCGCCACACCCGGAGGCCAACGCCAGACTAACCGGCCACGAGCGCCGCACCCAACCCCACGCCTCCACCACAATCCACTCGCCCACCCCACCATCCCCACCCCATCGCCCTCACCACCGCCACCGCCACCACCGCCTCACCCGGCCAGCCAGCCAGCCGGCCAGATGAGGCGCTGAAGAAGGGGGAGGAGAGGAGGAGGAGGAGAGGAGGCTGGAGGGCATTCGAGCGGAGAAGGGGAGAGAAGAGCCGCTGCCACGTCCTCGTGACAGGTGGTGTCATCCAGCGTCACCTACGCAGGCGCAGTGGACAAACGCACTAATTAGCAGGTTGGAGTCTCGTTCGTTATCGGAATTAACCAGACAAATCGATCGCACCAACTAAGAACGGCCATGCACCACCAACCACCAAATCAAGAAAGAGCTCTCAATCTGTCAATCCTCACAGTGTCCGGCCCGGGTGAGTTTTCCCGTGTTGAGTCAAATTAAGCCGCAGGCTCCACTCCTGGTGGTGCCCTTCCGTCAATTCCTTTAAGTTTCAGCTTTGCAACCATACTTCCCCCGGAACCCAAACACTTAAAGGTTTCCCGGGGACTGCCCGTGGGGAAGGTAACACTACTACCACCACGGATCGTCAGTTGGCATCGTTTATGGTCAGAACTAGGACGGTATCTGATCGTCTTCGAGCCTCTGACTTTCGCTCATGGCCAATGAAAACATGCTTGACGAATGCTTTCGCTTTAGTCTGTCTGGCTACGGTCCATGAATTTCACCTCTAGCGCAGCCATACAAACGTCCCCGCCTGTCTCTTTTGATCATTACTTCGGATCCGAAAACCAACGAAATAGAACCGAAGTCCTATTCCATTATTCCATGCAAAACTTTTCAGGCAACATCGGCCTGATTTGAGCACTCAAATTTGTTCAAAGTAAACGTGCCATCCGCCCGCAGACACCTTTTTAAGGGCATCCAAAGGCATGCAGACGAGCCGACAGACTCCACAACGTGTGCAGAGCGCTGCCCAACCCGTCCACACCTGTAGCTGTTACACCACAGACATGGCTCAAAGGTGACACCATCGCCTTGCCAGCTTGACACGACAGTGCTTCTTCATGGCCACGGCAACACAATCCCTGCCAACACACGCTCACTGCACGCAAGCAGTAGTAGTGCAGCATCGCACCAGCCAGCCCAGCCAGCAAGCAAACCACCCAGCCGTCCCGCCAACCCACCGCCTAGCCAGTCAGCCAGCCAGCCAGCCAGCCAGCCAGCCAGCAGTTGCGGCGACAACGACCAGCCAGCTCGCCTGCCAACCTACCAACCGAACCGCGCTCACCCACGCCCACACGCAGACCGTGTGCCGACGCGACCGCGCACCGTTGGCCACACACCGGCCGCTCAGTCACCAGCAGGCAACAATGCTACCGAGATCCAACTACGAGCTTTTTAACTGCAGCAACTTTAATATACGCTATTGGAGCTGGAGTTACCGCGGCTGCTGGCACCAGACTTGCCCTCCAATTGATCCTCGTGAAAGGATTTAGAGTCCACTCATTCCGATTACGGAGCCTCTTGAGGGAGTCCCGCATCGGTATTTTTCGTCACCACCTCCCCGTGCCGGGAGTGGGTAATTTGCGCGCCTGCTGCCTCCCTTGGAGTGGTAGCCGTTTCTCAGGCTCCCTCTCCGGAATCGAACCCTGATTCCCCGTTACCCGTTATCACCATGGTAGGCAGTCACCTACCATCGACAGTTGATAGGGCAGACATTTGAAGGACCCGTCGCCGACTCAAGGCCGACTGCGATCTGTAACAATTATCCAGAGTCACCAGATGCGGTTCCCTCTCAACGCCCGCACCACGCCTACACAGCGGACTGCACACGCAACGCTCGAGCAGTTGGTTGGCTTCTGATCTAATAAGTGCACCACCCACGCCCTGCCTGCCTGCCGCCACCTACACACAGGCAAGCAGCAGCAGGCCGACAGAGTCAGGGCATCGAGGCATTATTAGCTCTAGAGTTATTACAGTTATCCACTTAACGGGTACGATCCAATAAACCATAGCTGATTTAATGAGCCATTCGCGGTTTCACCGTACTAGGGCCTGAACTGAGACATGCATGCTTAATCTTTGAGACAAGCATATGAGACTACTGGCAGGATCAACCAGGTAGTTCACCACA
>MRSW03000476.1:0-5000 GCA_001923025.3 Taenia multiceps
GGCGCTACACAATATACCGTCACTACTAGCATAAAACATGGTGAGGGAGATATGGATACAAGAGACGAAGGAATTAAAACCTTTGAGCAAAGCAGTAGCTTGAAGTAGAAACTAGGTCACCTCTGCGAAAGTTAACTAGCATGAAGTCGTGCGAATCGTCATAACAGAGACAAAAGTCAAACGAGCAACAAAGCACTACGACTACAGTTTAATTTAATACATAAGGAGTGGACAATGTCTTTGGAATGTGAGATCGCGAAAATGAATCTATTCAACTAGCCTCTCACTTCCCTCCTTTTCTTTATTTACGCACGTCAAACTATTTTTAAAAGGCAATAAGTGATTCGACATCCCCTTTTCCCTCTAATGCAACAGTTTGCCAACCACTTCTTTCAAAAGCTTCTCTTATAGTAACCATATTAGATTCACATCTTTTCTCTTAAAAACAGGTGAGCAGCAAACGCCTTCTGGTTGTCTTTCAAAGAATGATAGTGTATTTATTCATTCTGTTAGTCGCATTATCTAGCTGGCACTTTTAAATTAAGTTTATCAGTTTATATAAAAAAACACCTCGTATTTACAGCTCACTCTACAAGGATACCACTAATTTACAATTTTTTGCCACGACAAAGACTTTTTTCGAATTTAGGACTTTGAACTTAGGACCCAATTAAGCCTAATTTTGCGATTCCACAGTTTGCTTTTTATTAACTGCATTTGCCTTGCCATAGCGTCTCACCAGTGCGGCATTTCGACATTCTCAAGGTCGTCCCCGTCCTCTCCTTTCGAAGCATAAGTTCTTCATCATAAGGTAAAAGACGGTGCAAATTGTTGTTAGAATAATTTAAACGAACAAATCAACATTAAGTCTTCAAAGTAGTGGCACTACGCAGTCTCCACTTACATTTTTCAGCTCATGCAAAATCCCAAATCCATGCATTTATTTTAGAATTAATTTGCCCAAACCAACCATTATTAGATCACAAAAGGTGAGTCGTTTTGCCGAAAATTCACTGCCCATTCCAGCAACGCAAACGTGTAGAAATTAGAATGCAGCTATCAATTTTATAGCTAGTGCCTACCTCACTTCATCTTTGTCTTGACAAACACTTTACACGAGTGCAGCCTTATGAAAAGGCATCTCAAATAATTTCTGATTTAAAAATCTTATCATCTACTTATATCGAAGTGTGCGTCAAGCAAGTTCATCCATGCTTAAAGCCCAAACTCAACATCCAGGTGGACATTCCACTGCTCTGCCAAAAAAGGCAGTTGAAAGGCCAGTAGACTGAAGTAACCTTTTCCAAAGAGAAGTTACAAAGGACTCCAGGTACACTAGCGGATGCTACCAAGGAGATCCAACAAACTAACTGCAAATAGTTGCACAATGGTAGCACTAGCCGTCACAGCTACTTAAACGTAGCGCGTACTCACAACAATATGGCAGCGATTTAGATGGATGTTTACCGTCCGGGAGTCGTTGACAGGGTGTGTATGGTCGGTCTGAGGCAGGGTGTTAGCTTTTCTGCGTGCATGTGATGCAGACAATGGCTGGATGGGCCAGCACAATCTCATCAAGCAGTCATTTTGGGGGTTGATTGCTGGGTTGAGTGTGAACTTGCGACCGCTGCTTGACTAAAGTTTGAATATTTTGCAGGCAGCCAGCACTGGAGTCAGAGTTGACTTGGGAAGAAGGGATGCGAGTGCGGATGCTGCGTAGCCGCTTTTGAGGTCATTGCGTTTGTGATGCGATGCAAGGTCGGTATATGAGGTGGCGATTTGCGCTGAAGTACACTGCAGGCGTGTCTATTCCTGCTCACCGGTCATGGGGAGTAGGATGAATCCTGTCCGCATTGGCTGCGCTGCTGTCGCTCATTCTTCTGTGGCCCTCGAGTGAGGATGTTATACCACTTCACTGGAAGGCGTGGACGAGATCTCACCCAACGGTACGTTGAAATTCACTCGTCGACATTCCTTTTTTCCTCTTTTAAGCACTACAAACTTGTGATGGTGACGGACCGACATTTGAAAAATCAGTGGAATGGTAGACAGTGTAGACTTTTTGAGTCACCTGCGGAGGCGTCACCTTTGTCCTGCGATGTGGATCACGTCGTGGACGATGTCGGTGTATTTGGTGGCATTGCGATAGGTTTTGCCTCGTTCGGTACAAGCATTGGATAATTACATGGACGGAAGCTAAAGTGACGAGACGAGCGTGAGACTGGATTTGACGTGACAGGAGGGCTTATTGTTCTGTTTGGAAGGGATGGTGGGTTGCGGTGGTGATTGTGTCACTGGTGAAGCAGCAAAATTAAGAAGACTTAATGCAATTTTTCATGAAATCCAGTGCAGTCTTTTTTGGTGAGTAGGTGTTTGCTTGCCGCTGCGTCTCTAGGTGTGTTAATTATTTTACCACTTCTTTTTCATTGTACACACAGATGCATTTTTATGTTGCTTTCCAGGTCATCGATTTTTAAGACATGAAACATACAAATTGATAGTCACGTGCGTGTATTTGCATGTTTTGGGACGCGCATCTCTGCGTGTAAAATTTTTGCCTTGGATAAGATTCATGAAGAAAAGCTGGACAAGTTTTCGTTGTCTATGGACAGCATTCACGCTTGTTAGTTTTACTGAACAATTGTGGAATGGACTGATTTAAGTTGTGCCAGTGGTTTGTTAGATTGTGGATTGTTTTAAAAAGGTGAATTATATCCGGTGAGGACTTGGTTGTTGTTGAAATGTGCTAAATCTACCAAGCATTTGGCATCACTTAGTGCTAAAGTCGTTGCAGGTTCCGGGTACAGTGCAAGTGATTTTTTATCTTTGTTATCTTGTGGGATAAACATGAAGTCTCTAGTGAACAGCACTAGGTGTCGATTTTGCCCTTAAAATTCGCACATTGCAAATGGAACTTGTCAACAAATATTTTGTGTTGATTTTGACAGCCTCTTATTGATGGCGGCCGACGATGATTGTGATGAGCGGTCTTACTGACTAACACTTGCTCCCCGCTGCCACTGCCCTCAATGCCGTTTATGGGGCGCTGTTCTAGGACATTACAGATTAATCAGGCCGCTAACGGCGTCTATCGTTGTCGGCGGTGGAAATAGCATAGGGAAATGTGAATGCAGAAGCAGACCCATGGGAAGCCACTGAGGCCGCATTGAGCGCCTTTGAACTCGACTTGGTCGCTGAAAGCTGTGGCGTCACGATTATCTGACGTATCGATCCTGTTGCAATTTCCTTTGCTCATTGTGGAATAGGCAGCGCATCTTTATGCTTGGTGGTCTCATGGACGATTGAGTGTGGTGTAGGTGACACGCAAGAGCGAGGCAAGAGTGCTATGCAAGTAATTATGTTGGATACGCTGGATAAGATGTTGTTATCTCCTCACATTTATTAGTTTTGCTTGTTCCTTTTTTAACCTGGGATGTTTTGGCTCAGCCGCCTTTATCACTATGGTACGAGATGGAGCCGATATGAAGTGGGTGTAGGGCAGTTGGAAGTGTGGTTATACTGCGAGGCTTTGATATGTCAGAGTGGTCCTCTGTACAATTCATTACCACTTTCGATAATCGTCTGCCTAATGTTTAGGGCTTAAGGCGCGAGCTACCGACGCATTTCCACGCGTGGATAAGTTGTCCAAGGAGGCGATTTCGATTATGCTTACAAGTGTGAGTGTTACAGCCAGTTGGATGACTTATTGACCGAGTGTGATTAAGTTGTAAGAGAAATGGGAAATGTTCAACACTTTCATGCCCACTTATTGTCTTAGATTCCAACCTACGCAGCTTGTTACATGAGATTGAGCGATTTTTTGGATGCTTTTTTGTGTGTGTTCTTTAACGGCCACCCGTCAGTTGATGGTATTGAGTGCATATCCGCTGCCTGAGACAAGTGGTAGAACTTGCCTTTGTATGCTTGTGATGTGACAGCAGGTCTCAGATTGGAAGCTATATCAAATCTTAATTATTCTGTCGCTACAGTTGCCGTGATGCTGCAAGGTGGACACGAGTTTGGCTTTTCGCTTTTAGACCAGCACGCGTGACGGATAGCACATTGTCCGGTCCCATACGGGATTAGCTTACACCGTGGAGGATGAGAGGACTGACGACCCAGTAGCCTTACCGACAAGGCAAAGTGAACGATGTAATGCGTTGATGGTTTGCTGAATGACAGATATTGGTGATGGAGCTGCCTGGTGGCCTTGTGATTGTACATTCGTGAAGTGCAGTGTGTCGTTGGTATGTTAAATGCAATTCTATTTATTCTGCCAGAGTATGGTGTGTCTTATCGTTTTGGGAGAGGGGAAGAGCTGAGAGAACTGCGTAGACGCGGCTCATTTGCATAACCGGGTGACGTCTGCGGCATATTTTGTCTCAGCGGGTGTTAAAATGTTTTGGTTTTGTTGGGTCGCAGTTCGTTGGCACGGGTGATGGGTGCACTCTGAAGCACAGTCTGGATGTGTTTCTCTGTTGCACTGTTGAGTTTGTCGTGATTTGTTGAAAGGTGAAGTGCTACCACTTGGCTCTGAGAACGACTTTAAAAGGTAGAGAGTGGGCGACTTATAGGTAGTTGGGTGAGTTGTGCTTGGGAAGGACGAGATGTTTCCAGCCACATTTTGCAGGGGCATGTAGGCCAAGAAGGCGGGAAGGCTGAATGCAGCTTGAGTAAATTCGTAATATCTTTTCATTCGTAGAGCGGCTCTAGGGTGCTGTTGTGTTGTTATGCCAGTACGCGCTACTCTTAAGTAGATGTGACGGCTAGTGTTACCATTGGGCAACTACGTGAGGGTTAGTTTGTTGAACCCCTTTATAGCATCCGCTAGTGCACCCGGAGTCCTTTGTGTCCTATCTTCGCCAAAGGTTACTTTGGTCTACTGGCCTTTCAACCGCCTTGTTGGCAGAGCAGTGGGGCGTCCACCTAGTTGCCAATGTTGGGCTTTAAGCATAGATGAAATTGCTTGACGCACATTTCGATTTGGATAATAGATAAGA
>MRSW03000476.1:10000-21015 GCA_001923025.3 Taenia multiceps
CGACGCGGCAGGATCTCACCTCGCTGCACCGCACCGCACTGCATGCATCCGTGCGACGCAGACTCCACTTTCACTGCGCCCCCACTGGGTTTCGTGCACACCCCTTGACTCGCACACATGTTAAACTCCTTGGTCCGTGTTTCAAGACGGGTCGAGTGGCCGATCTACCACAGCACCACCGACTATTCCACCCTCGGTACAACATGCACTGGCAGCAACGCCAAACCATCCACCGCACGCGCCGCACCGCCGTCGGGCCTGCAGCACTACTCTGCAAGCAACACAACAGCCAGACGCGACGCCGCCGGTGGACAGCTGCGCGCACACCCACTGCACCTGTGACGTGCGTGCCGAGTACCATGAACATGACCACGAGCGAGTGGCCACAATGAGGCGGACAAACCCGATGCCTTGCACAGTCACCTTCACTGCCGCGGCCCGCCGAGTCACCCGCATCGCTCCCAGCCAGCCACAGTGCAGGAGGAGAGCAGGAGAGCAACCCGTTGAGACAGGTAGCACACGCTGACACGCAGCAGCACCAAGGCACCGCTACGCCGTCTACTAATCCCATCCGCGATCGTGTTCACCTGACCCAACCAACCCCACCCCCCTACCGTGCCTACTCACCTACCGCCGCCGCCACCACCACCACCACCATCGCCATCACGACGACGGCGACGACGATGGCTAGCAAGGAGTAGAAGTAGAGCACGAAGAGCGGAAGAGTGCAGTAGGGCAACAACCAGGAGGACACGACTCGACCACAACAGACTGGCAATTCCACCGGTCGTGGTGTTCGCCACAGAGAAAATGCACCGGCTGAAAGGCCCACACACAAACCAGCGGCATGCTCCGGCACCCACCCGGCACGCACCGCACCGACCGCCGCATTCACCGCAGTCTTGCACCGCCCCACTGCAAGAGGCGGACCGCCACGCACGCACGCACGCATGCAGCCACTCCAGCCGGCTGAATCCTCCAGGCTAGCAGCTTGACGCCACTCGTTTACCTGCATGCGGTTTCACGCACTCTTTACTCTCTCTTCAGAGTACTTTTCAACTTTCCCTCACGGTACTTGTTCGCTATCGGACTCGTGCCCGTATTTAGCCTTGGATGGAGTTTACCACCCACTTGGGGCTGCAATCTCAAACAACCCGACTCTGAGGCCGACCTGGTGAACCACCTCACTTGCCTGAGCCTCCACTCTCGCTTCTGCTACGGGCCTCTCACCCTCTATGGGCCATATCCACTCATTGCCATACTCAATGCTGGACTTCGAGCGGAGCGGTGGTCCCGCCAATCGACCCACACACCACATCGCCTAACAGCAAACCTGCCGCAGGCTTCGGCGCTGGGCTCCTCCCTCTTCACTCGCCGTTACTGAGGGAATCCTCGTTAGTTTCTTCTCCTCCGCTTATTGATATGCTTAAGTTCAGCGGGTACTCACGACTGATCCGAGGTCAGACAGACACGGACACACACACACACAGACCGACAGACAGGCACAACCCATCCGGCAGTACTGCAATACCGCAGCGCCGCACTGCACTAAATCATCACAGTCCACCTCGCGTGCGCAACGCGCCCAAATTACACGCACACTGGGCCACGCCTTGTGAACTGCGGCCAGCTGGCCGGCTGCCTGACTCACTCACTACCTACCAATGGCTCTGCCACCACCACCGCCAGCGCCACCGCCACCGCCAACAACAGCGCACCAACTTGCAACCCGAAGCGGTAAGGACGCAAACGAGGGAACCTAGGCGGAGCACAGCACAGCACAGCACACAGCACAGCACAGCACAGCACGACAAAGCACAGCACAGCACAGCACAGCAAACGCGCCAACAGCCCCACCGCGCGCAACACATGACACGCGCTGCACCTTACGTTAGAGAGAAGCTGCACCACCACCAGCGGAACAGCGATCTCCCAAGCCACTGCCTATTACGCACAGCGATAGTTTATAAGCCGACGCTCGGGCAGACGTGGCCACAGGCAAGCCTATGGCCGCAATATGCGTTCAAGATGTCGATGCTCAAAGCAGTCTGCGATTCGCACTAATTCACACAGTTAGCTGCACTCTTCATCGACGCACGAGCCGAGTGATCCACCGCACACAGTTACTTGGTTACTCCTCCCCTTGCCGTGCCACGTCGATCGATCGATCGATCGACCGACCGACCGACCGACCAACGGTGACACAGCCGCGCTCTGCGCCGCCACCGCAGCACCAGCGACGGCAGCAACACCGCCACATGTAACACAAAGACGACACATGATGGGGCGTAGATGCACGTACGTGCCTGCGACCTTAGCAGCGCCGCAAGCACCACACATCAGACGTCTTATGCCTTGCGCACACGCGCACCTACACACGCACACACACCCGGCTCGCGCGTACACTCCTCTGCCGCCCCGGTATGGACCAGTCTCAGCACGCCGCCACCCGCACCCATGCACACACACACACACACACACACACACACTGAGGCAGCGACGAGACGGGCATACCCGCACGAGCTTGAGACAGACTAGGCACCCCATCGCAGCGTAAGAAAAAAAGAAGACGCAATAGAAGTTGACAATACTGCCGCCACCGCAGCACAGTACCACCAACCCCACCCAGATTCACCACCACTCAACAGCAGCACTGGCAGGACAGCAACAGCAGCAGCGCCACCATCACAGCCGCCGCTGCTAACACAACAACAATGCAGGAACGTGCAATGATCCTTCCGCAGGTTCACCTACGGAAACCTTGTTACGACTTTTACTTCCTCTAAATGATCAAGTTCGGTCGTCTTCTCAGCGCCCCTCGGGCTGTGACCTCTCGGCCACCGTCGCAATGACGCCAATCCGAGGACCTTACTAAACCATTCAATCGGTAGTAGCGACGGGCGGTGTGTACAAAGGGCAGGGACGTAATCAGCGCAAGCTTATGACTTGCACTTACTAGGAATTCCTCGTTCACGGGGAACAATTCCAAGCCCCGATCCCTGTCACGACGGTGATTGACCAGTTTGCCCAACCCTTTCGGGCCAGAAGGCCTGACTCGCTGACACCGTCATTGTAGCGCGCGTGCGGCCCCGGACATCTAAGGGCATCACAGACCTGTTATTGCTCTATTTCGTGCGGCTTCTCCCGCTTGTCCCTCTAAGAAGTAGGCATTCGCGCCACACCCGGAGGCCAACGCCAGACTAACCGGCCACGAGCGCCGCACCCAACCCCACGCCTCCACCACAATCCACTCGCCCACCCGCACCATCCCCACCCCATCGCCCTCACCACCGCCACCGCCACCACCGCCTCACCCGGCCAGCCAGCCAGCCGGCCAGATGAGGCGCTGAAGAAGGGGGAGGAGAGGAGGAGGAGGAGGAGGAGGCGCTGGAGGGCATTCGAGCGGAGAAGGGGAGAGAAGAGCCGCTGCCACGTCCTCGTGACAGGTGGTGTCATCCAGCGTCACCTACGCAGGCGCAGTGGACAAACGCACTAATTAGCAGGTTGGAGTCTCGTTCGTTATCGGAATTAACCAGACAAATCGCTCCACCAACTAAGAACGGCCATGCACCACCAACCACCAAATCAAGAAAGAGCTCTCAATCTGTCAATCCTCACAGTGTCCGGCCCGGGTGAGTTTTCCCGTGTTGAGTCAAATTAAGCCGCAGGCTCCACTCCTGGTGGTGCCCTTCCGTCAATTCCTTTAAGTTTCAGCTTTGCAACCATACTTCCCCCGGAACCCAAACACTTAAAGGTTTCCCGGGGACTGCCCGTGGGGAAGGTAACACTACTACCACCACGGATCGTCAGTTGGCATCGTTTATGGTCAGAACTAGGACGGTATCTGATCGTCTTCGAGCCTCTGACTTTCGCTCATGGCCAATGAAAACATGCTTGACGAATGCTTTCGCTTTAGTCTGTCTGGCTACGGTCCATGAATTTCACCTCTAGCGCAGCCATACAAACGTCCCCGCCTGTCTCTTTTGATCATTACTTCGGATCCGAAAACCAACGAAATAGAACCGAAGTCCTATTCCATTATTCCATGCAAAACTTTTCAGGCAACATCGGCCTGATTTGAGCACTCAAATTTGTTCAAAGTAAACGTGCCATCCGCCCGCAGACACCTTTTTAAGGGCATCCAAAGGCATGCAGACGAGCCGACAGACTCCACAACGTGTGCAGAGCGCTGCCCAACACCCGTCCACACCTGTAGCTGTTACACCACAGACATGGCTCAAAGGTGACACCATCGCCTTGCCAGCTTGACACGACAGTGCTTCTTCATGGCCACGGCAACACAATCCCTGCCAACACACGCTCACTGCACGCAAGCAGTAGTAGTGCAGCATCGCACCAGCCAGCCCAGCCAGCAAGCAAACCACCCAGCCGTCCCGCCAACCCACCGCCTAGCCAGTCAGCCAGCCAGCCAGCCAGCCAGCCAGCAGTTGCGGCGACAACGACCAGCCAGCTCGCCTGCCAACCTACCAACCGAACCGCGCTCACCACACGCCCACACGCAGACCGTGTGCCGACGCGACCGCGCACCGTTGGCCACACACCGGCCGCTCAGTCACCAGCAGGCAACAATGCTACCGAGATCCAACTACGAGCTTTTTAACTGCAGCAACTTTAATATACGCTATTGGAGCTGGAGTTACCGCGGCTGCTGGCACCAGACTTGCCCTCCAATTGATCCTCGTGAAAGGATTTAGAGTCCACTCATTCCGATTACGGAGCCTCTTGAGGGAGTCCCGCATCGGTATTTTTCGTCACCACCTCCCCGTGCCGGGAGTGGGTAATTTGCGCGCCTGCTGCCTCCCTTGGAAGTGGTAGCCGTTTCTCAGGCTCCCTCTCCGGAATCGAACCCTGATTCCCCGTTACCCGTTATCACCATGGTAGGCAGGTCACCTACCATCGACAGTTGATAGGGCAGACATTTGAAGGACCCGTCGCCGACTCAAGGCCGACTGCGATCTGTAACAATTATCCAGAGTCACCAGATGCGGTTCCCTCTCAACGCCCGCACGCACGCCTACAGCAGCGGACTGCACACGCAACGCTCGAGCAGTTGGTTGGCTTCTGATCTAATAAGTGCACCCACGCCCTGCCTGCCTGCCGCCACCTACACACAGGCAAGCAGCAGCAGGCCGACAGAGTCAGGGCATCGAGGCATGTATTAGCTCTAGAGTTATTACAGTTATCCACTTAACGGGTACGATCCAATAAACCATAGCTGATTTAATGAGCCATTCGCGGTTTCACCGTACTAGGGCCTGAACTGAGACATGCATGGCTTAATCTTTGAGACAAGCATATGACTACTGGCAGGATCAACCAGGTAGTTCACCACAACCCACCCAGACGGACGGGACTGCACTACACATGTATGCGAATGCACGCGCAAACAAGTGAATGCTGTGCAAGGACCAGACAGGGCAGTGGCCAGTAAGAGAAGAAAGAAGCACTCTTCACACCCATCCACCCAATCACCAACTGCCCACGTACCCAGCCAGCCCACCGCACAAACCCACTCCCATTCACTAGCTCAACGCGCACCCACTTGCGCTGCATCCTGCCAGCCAGACAGGATTACGAGCGCAGCACCGACACACGCATGTACACCACTCACCCCAGATAGACAGACTGTCGCCAGTTTGTCTTCCTCCCACCTGCCAGGTACTTGCAATGCTGCTGCTGCTGCCGCTGCAGCGCAGTGCACAACCCTGCGATTGTCCGCATGCACACACGGGTAAGTCGTCATCTGTTGCTCGCTGAGCTGATCAACCAACCAACCAACCCACCCGCCATTCCACGCAAGACAAGCCAGTCTATTAAACCTTCCACGGAGACCGCCCCACCTGTATGTCAGCCCGCAGCACAGCACCTTCCTCATCAGCGCCACAGGCAGCACAACACAACCTGCGGCTGCTGCTCATGCGTGCGCCGCACCGCTGGCCAACCATACGAGGAGTAGACCTTCCCACCAGTCGACAGACCCAGACACAGTCAACTGACCACCCTTGCTTATCCCTATGGCAACAAAGGAAGAGAAGAACGGAAAACACCGGCGGCGGCAGTGGAAGGGAAAGCCTGGACCGGACTGGAGCGCGCCATTACCAAGCTCCCTCTCCCCCCACTCCACCTGTGTGCCCGCTTGCATGCCCGCATCCCCCCTCCCGACCGGCCCATAAGTCAGCACGAACGACCGCCCGTACGCCGTAACCCAATCACCGAACAATGCACCGGTGCCACGTGCCACGATCGATACTTCCACCAGCACAGCCCCTGCTGCTACACCACTGCAGTAGGCGCTGCCACAGAAGCAGCGTACGCAGTGAGGCAAGCGCCACACCCGCCCTGCTGCACAAGCACACTCGACACCAGCGCTGGAAGAAAAGGGCAACAAAACGAGACTAGCATCCCCCTTTGCGGAACCGTACCACAGCGTGCGTCCGTGCGTCCCGAAACGAATTAGCCTCTTCCCGCCCTTAGCTAGGCGACTCCGCTGCTTAAGGTCATGCATGCGCTTTGACCGCGCGGAGCACGTGGCTGACGGCATCAAAGCAACGTGAAATGCCGCCTATAGATGAAAAAAATTACATAGATAAAAAAAAATTAAAAATAAAAAAAAAGTGAGCTAATCTACACGTGTCTGCACACGAAAATGCAACCGCAAACACCTGCATACACACTGGCACGTGCACGGCTGCACGCGCAAAAAGCAGGTGCGAACGCAAAAGCACGTGCAGCAGCACGTGCACACGAGAAATCGTGTGCAAAAGCGCGCGCAAAAGCATACGCAAGCAAATAAACAGAAAGGCAAAAGAGAGAAGGCAAAAAAACGAAAAAGAAAAAGGAAAATAGACGCAACAAGGCCACCAGCAACACGAGCAAACACGTGGCAGCCACGTGGCAGGGTGTGACGTGATGGAAGGCAGCCTGGCCAGTGGGCCTGACGAAGATCTGGGTCATAAGACGCAGTACACACGGCACTGGAGATAGAGGCAAGCGTGCCACGTAGCTTCACATTCATCGATTTAGCCCACGTGAACTCAGATTTGATGGTTAGATTGAAGAAATTTAGCTTCACATTCGTCGATTTAGCCCACGTGAACTCAGATTTGATGGTTAGATTGAAGAAATTTAGCTTCACATTCGTCGATTTAGCCCACGTGAACTCAGATTTGATGGTTAGATTGAAGAAATTTAGCTTCACATTCATCGATTTAGCCCACGTGAACTCAGATTTGATGGTTAGATTGAAGAAATTTAGCTTCACATTCATCGATTTAGCCCACGTGAACTCAGATTTGATGGTTAGATTGAAGAAATTTAGCTTCACATTCATCGATTTAGCCCACGTGAACTCAGATTTGATGGTTAGATTGAAGAAATTTAGCTTCACATTCATCGATTTAGCCCACGTGAACTCAGATTTGATGGTTAGATTGAAGAAATTTAGCTTCACATTCATCGATTTAGCCCACGTGAACTCAGATTTGATGGTTAGATTGAAGAAATTTAGCTTCACATTCATCGATTTAGCCCACGTGAACTCAGATTTGATGGTTAGATTGAAGAAATTTAGCTTCACATTCATCGATTTAGCCCACGTGAACTCAGATTTGATGGTTAGATTGAAGAAATTTAGCTTCACATTCATCGATTTAGCCCACGTGAACTCAGATTTGATGGTTAGATTGAAGAAATTTAGCTTCACATTCGTCGATTTAGCCCACGTGAACTCAGATTTGATGGTTAGATTGAAGAAATTTAGCTTCACATTCATCGATTTAGCCCACGTGAACTCAGATTTGATGGTTAGATTGAAGAAATTTAGCTTCACATTCATCGATTTAGCCCACGTGAACTCAGATTTGATGGTTAGATTGAAGAAATTTAGCTTCACATTCATCGATTTAGCCCACGTGAACTCAGATTTGATGGTTAGATTGAAGAAATTTAGCTTCACATTCATCGATTTAGCCCACGTGAACTCAGATTTGATGGTTAGATTGAAGAAATTTAGCTTCACATTCATCGATTTAGCCCACGTGAACTCAGATTTGATGGTTAGATTGAAGAAATTTAGCTTCACATTCATCGATTTAGCCCACGTGAACTCAGATTTGATGGTTAGATTGAAGAAATTTAGCTTCACATTCATCGATTTAGCCCACGTGAACTCAGATTTGATGGTTAGATTGAAGAAATTTAGCTTCACATTCATCGATTTAGCCCACGTGAACTCAGATTTGATGGTTAGATTGAAGAAATTTAGCTTCACATTCATCGATTTAGCCCACGTGAACTCAGATTTGATGGTTAGATTGAAGAAATTTAGCTTCACATTCATCGATTTAGCCCACGTGAACTCAGATTTGATGGTTAGATTGAAGAAATTTAGCTTCACATTCATCGATTTAGCCCACGTGAACTCAGATTTGATGGTTAGATTGAAGAAATTTAGCTTCACATTCATCGATTTAGCCCACGTGAACTCAGATTTGATGGTTAGATTGAAGAAATTTAGCTTCACATTCATCGATTTAGCCCACGTGAACTCAGATTTGATGGTTAGATTGAAGAAATTTAGCTTCACATTCATCGATTTAGCCCACGTGAACTCAGATTTGATGGTTAGATTGAAGAAATTTAGCTTCACATTCATCGATTTAGCCCACGTGAACTCAGATTTGATGGTTAGATTGAAGAAATTTAGCTTCACATTCATCGATTTAGCCCACGTGAACTCAGATTTGATGGTTAGATTGAAGAAATTTAGCTTCACATTCGTCGATTTAGCCCACGTGAACTCAGATTTGATGGTTAGATTGAAGAAATTTAGCTTCACATTCATCGATTTAGCCCACGTGAACTCAGATTTGATGGTTAGATTGAAGAAATTTAGCTTCACATTCATCGATTTAGCCCACGTGAACTCAGATTTGATGGTTAGATTGAAGAAATTTAGCTTCACATTCATCGATTTAGCCCACGTGAACTCAGATTTGATGGTTAGATTGAAGAAATTTAGCTTCACATTCATCGATTTAGCCCACGTGAACTCAGATTTGATGGTTAGATTGAAGAAATTTAGCTTCACATTCATCGATTTAGCCCACGTGAACTCAGATTTGATGGTTAGATTGAAGAAATTTAGCTTCACATTCATCGATTTAGCCCACGTGAACTCAGATTTGATGGTTAGATTGAAGAAATTTAGCTTCACATTCATCGATTTAGCCCACGTGAACTCAGATTTGATGGTTAGATTGAAGAAATTTAGCTTCACATTCATCGATTTAGCCCACGTGAACTCAGATTTGATGGTTAGATTGAAGAAATTTAGCTTCACATTCATCGATTTAGCCCACGTGAACTCAGATTTGATGGTTAGATTGAAGAAATTTAGCTTCACATTCATCGATTTAGCCCACGTGAACTCAGATTTGATGGTTAGATTGAAGAAATTTAGCTTCACATTCATCGATTTAGCCCACGTGAACTCAGATTTGATGGTTAGATTGAAGAAATTTAGCTTCACATTCATCGATTTAGCCCACGTGAACTCAGATTTGATGGTTAGATTGAAGAAATTTAGCTTCACATTCATCGATTTAGCCCACGTGAACTCAGATTTGATGGTTAGATTGAAGAAATTTAGCTTCACATTCATCGATTTAGCCCACGTGAACTCAGATTTGATGGTTAGATTGAAGAAATTTAGCTTCACATTCATCGATTTAGCCCACGTGAACTCAGATTTGATGGTTAGATTGAAGAAATTTAGCTTCACATTCATCGATTTAGCCCACGTGAACTCAGATTTGATGGTTAGATTGAAGAAATTTAGCTTCACATTCATCGATTTAGCCCACGTGAACTCAGATTTGATGGTTAGATTGAAGAAATTTAGCTTCACATTCATCGATTTAGCCCACGTGAACTCAGATTTGATGGTTAGATTGAAGAAATTTAGCTTCACATTCATCGATTTAGCCCACGTGAACTCAGATTTGATGGTTAGATTGAAGAAATTTAGCTTCACATTCGTCGATTTAGCCCACGTGAACTCAGATTTGATGGTTAGATTGAAGAAATTTAGCTTCACATTCATCGATTTAGCCCACGTGAACTCAGATTTGATGGTTAGATTGAAGAAATTTAGCTTCACATTCATCGATTTAGCCCACGTGAACTCAGATTTGATGGTTAGATTGAAGAAATTTAGCTTCACATTCTCGATTTAGCCCACGTGAACTCAGATTTGATGGTTAGATTGAAGAAATTTAGCTTCACATTCATCGATTTAGCCCACGTGAACTCAGATTTGATGGTTAGATTGAAGAAATTTAGCTTCACATTCATCGATTTAGCCCACGTGAACTCAGATTTGATGGTTAGATTGAAGAAATTTAGCTTCACATTCTCGATTTAGCCACGTGAACTCAGATTTGATGGTTAGATTGAAGAAATTTAGCTTCACATTCATCGATTTAGCCCACGTGAACTCAGATTTGATGGTTAGATTGAAGAAATTTAGCTTCACATTCATCGATTTAGCCCACGTGAACTCAGATTTGATGGTTAGATTGAAGAAATTTAGCTTCACATTCATCGATTTAGCCCACGTGAACTCAGATTTGATGGTTAGATTGAAGAAATTTAGCTTCACATTCATCGATTTAGCCCACGTGAACTCAGATTTGATGGTTAGATTGAAGAAATTTAGCCATTCGTCGATTTAGCCCACGTGAACTCAGATTTGATGGTTAGATTGAAGAAATTTAGCTTCACATTCATCGATTTAGCCCACGTGAACTCAGATTTGATGGTTAGATTGAAGAAATTTAGCTTCACATTCATCGATTTAGCCCACGTGAACTCAGATTTGATGGTTAGATTGAAGAAATTTAGCTTCACATTCCGATTTAGCCCACGTGAACTCAGATTTGATGGTTAGATTGAAGAAATTTAGCTTCACATTCATCGATTTAGCCCACGTGAAC
>MRSW03000477.1:0-2500 GCA_001923025.3 Taenia multiceps
AAGTCTTCAAAGTAGTGGCACTACGCATCTCCACTTACATTTTTCAGCTCATGCAAAATCCCAAATCCATGCATTTATTTTAGAATTAATTTGCCCAAACCACCATTATTAGATCACAAAGGTGAGTCGTTTGCCGAAAATTCACTGCCCATTCCAGCAACGCAAACGTGTAGAAATTAGAATGCAGCTATCAATTTTATAGCTCTTGCCTACCTCACTTCATCTTTGTCTTGACAAACACTTACACGAGTGCAACCTTATGAAAAGGCCTCTCAAATAATTTCGATTTAAAAATCTTATCATCTACTTATATCGAAGTGTGCGTCAAGCAAGTTCATCCATGCTTAAGCCCAAACTCAACTCCAGGTGGACATTCCACTGCTCTGCCAAAAAGGCAGTTGAAAGGCCAGTAGACTGAAGTAACCTTTTCCAAAGAGAAGTTACAAAGGACTCCAGGTACACACGGATGCTACCAAGGAGATCCAACAACTAACTGCAAATAGTTGCACAATGGTAGCACAGCCGTCACAGCTACTTAAACGTAGCGCGTACTCACAACAATATGGCAGCGATTAGATGGATGTTTACCGTCCGGGAGTCGTTGACAGGTGTGTATGGTCGGTCTGAGGCAGGTGTTAGCTTTTCTGCGTGCATGTGATGCAGACAATGCTGGATGGGCCAGCAAATCTCATCAAGCAGTCATTTTGGGGGTTTTGCTGGTTGGTGTGAACTTGCGACCGCTGCTTGACTAAAGTTTGAATATTTTGCAGCAGCCAGCACTGGTCAGAGTTTGACTTGGGAAGAAGGGATGCGAGTGCGGATGCTGCGTAGCCGCTTTTGAGGTCATTGCGTTTGTGATGCGATGCAAGGTCGGATATGAGGTGGCGATTTGCGCTGAAGTACACTGCAGGCGTGTCTATTCCTGCTCACCGGTCATGGGGAGTAGGATGAATCCTGTCCGCATTGGCTCGCTGCTGTCGCTCATTCTTCTGTGGCCCTCGAGTGAGGATGTTATACCACTTCACTGGAAGGCGTGGACGAGATCTCACCCAACGGTACGTTAAATTCACTCGTCGACATTCCTTTTTTCCTCTTTTAAGCACTACAAACTTGTGATGGTGACGGACCGACATTTGAAAAATCAGTGGAATGGTAGACAGTGTAGACTTTTTGAGTCACCTGCGGAGGCGTCACCTTTGTCCTGCGATGTGGATCACGTCGTGGACGATGTCGGTGTATTTGGTGGCATTGCGATAGGTTTTGCCTCGTTCGGTACAAGCATTGGATAATTACATGGACGGAAGCTAAAGTGACGAGACGAGCGTGAGACTGGATTTGACGTGACAGAGGGCTTATTGTTCTGTTTGGAAGGGATGGTGGTTGCGGTGGTGATTGTGTCACTGGTGAAGCAGCAAAATTAAGAAGACTTAATGCAATTTTTCATGAATCCAGTGCAGTCTTTTTGGTGAGTAGGTGTTTGCTTGCCGCTGCGTCTCTAGGTGTGTTAATTATTTTACCACTTCTTTTTCATTGTACACACAGATGCATTTTTGTTGCTTTCCAGGTCATCGATTTTTAAGACATGAAACATACAATTGATAGTCACGTGCGTGTATTTGCATGTTTTGGGGACGGCATCTCTGCGTGTAAAATTTTTGCCTTGGATAAGATTCATGAAGAAAAGCTGGACAAGTTTTCGTTGTCTATGGACAGCATTCACGCTTGTTAGTTTTACTGAACAATTGTGGAATGGACTGATTTAAGTTGTGCCAGTGGTTTGTTAGATTGTGGATTGTTTTAAAAAGGTGAATTATATCCGTGAGGACTTGGTTGTTGTTGAAATGTGCTAAATCTACCAAGCATTTGGCATCACTTAGTGCTAAAGTCGTTGCAGGTTCCGGGTACAGTGCAAGTGATTTTTATCTTGTTATCTTGTGGTCTGATCATGAGTCTCTAGTGACAGCACTAGGTGTCGATTTTGCCCTTAAAATTCGCACATTGCAAATGGAACTTGTCAACAAATATTTTGTGTTGATTTTGACAGCCTCTTATTGATGGCGGCCGACGATGATTGTGATGAGCGGTCTTACTGACTAACACTTGCTCCCCGCTGCCACTGCCCTCAATGCCGTTTATGGGGCGCTGTTCTAGGACATTACAGATTAATCAGGCCGCTAACGGCGTCTATCGTTGTCGGCGGTGGAAATAGCATAGGGAAATGTGAATGCAGAAGCAGACCCATGGGAAGCCACTGAGGCCGCATTGAGCGCCTTTGAACTCGACTTGGTCGCTGAAAGCTTGGCGTCACGATTATCTGACGTATCGATCCTGTTGCAATTTCCTTTGCTCATTGTGGAATAGGCAGCGCATCTTTATGCTTGGTGGTCTCATGGACGATTGAGTGTGGTGTAGGTGACACGCAAGAGCGAGGCAAGAGTGCTATGCAAGTAATTATGTTGGATACGCTGGATAAGATGTTGTTATCTCCTCACATTTATTA
>MRSW03000477.1:7500-10000 GCA_001923025.3 Taenia multiceps
AGCGAGTCATTTCTTCTCCAGCCTGCCTGACTCACCCTCAGAGCCAATCCTTTCCCGAGGTTACGGATCAATTTGCCGACTCCCTTACTACATTATTCTAGTGCCAGAGGCTCTTCACCTCGGAGATGATGCGGATATGGGTACGGGCCTGCCACGAAATAACCTCGCCTCCTCGGATTTTCAAGGGCCACAAGAGCTAACGGACACCACAAGAGGGGTGGTGCTTTACGGAGGTGATACCCCTATCTCCGGACAACCCGATTCCAGGGGTGGTAACCGCCCTTACAAAGAAAAGAAAACTCTTCCCGCAACTCTTGCCGACGTCTCCGAGTTCGTTTGCGTCACCGCGCCTGATGGTGCCCGCACACCAGCCAACTAGCCGACAGACAGACAGACAGACAGTCAGACGGCTAGCCGACTAGCCACCGACACCACCCATCTCCGTGAGCAGGGTCGGGAATATTAACCCGATTCCCTTTCGCTCCGGGGAGCTGCCACTGCAAACACCACCACATACAACCACCACCGTCGTAAGCATGCAAGGCACCCCACAACTCTGCACCGAGTCACCGGATCACTTAGGACCGCCTGACCCATGGCCAACCGCTGTTCCCATGGAACCCTTCTCCACCTCGGCCCTCAAGGCTCTCACTTGAATATTTGCTACTACCACCAAGATCTGCACCCGTGGCGGCTCCACCCAAACTCACGCTCGAGGCTTCCACGCTCACCACGGCGACCCTCCTACTCGACATCGCACTCCGCGCCCGCCACGCACACGCCGCCTGCCCGCCTGCCTGCCTGTTAGCCAGTCAGCCAGTCAGCCACGTGTACCAGCAGCTTGCGATGACGGCCCGGTATAGGTCCGACGCTCCAGCGCCATCCATTTTCAGGGCTGGTCAATTCGGCAGGTGAGTTGTTACACACTCCTTAGCGGATGCCGACTTCCATGGCCACCGCCCTGCTGTCTATATTAACCAACACCTTTTGTGGTATCTCATGAGCGTCAGCGTTAGGCACCTTAACCAGGCGTCTGGTTCATCCCACAGCGCCAGTTCTGCTTACCAAAAATGGCCCACTTGGCACCCACACATTCAACGCCCAACTCCACCATCGCCTGCAAGGCATGCATGCACGCGCGTGAAGCGAGCTGGACATCTCACCCATTTAAAGTTTGAGAATAGGTTGAGCTCGTTTCGAACCCAGCACCTCTAATCATTCGCTTTACCGGATAAAACTGATGCCAACGAGTGCCAGCTATCCTGAGGGAAACTTCGGAGGGAACCAGCTACTAGACGGTTCGATTAGTCTTTCGCCCCTATACTCACGTTTGACGATCGATTTGCACGTCAGAATCGCTACGGTCCTCCACCAGAGTTTCCTCTGGCTTCAACCTACGCAAGCATAGTTCACCATCTTTCGGGTCTCAACATGCGTGCTCATGCTCCGCCCCCGTGACGACGCATTGACCGCCAACCCGCTAGCCAACCGACCGACCGACCGACCGACCGACAACCAACCATCACACCATGGGACGGGCCGGTGATGCGCCCACCAACGCCCATAAAGCCGACGCGGCAGGATCTCACCTCGCTGCACCGCACCGCACTGCATGCATCCGTGCGACGCAGACTCCACTTTCACTGCGCCCCCACTGGGTTTCGTGCACACCCCTTGACTCGCACACATGTTAAACTCCTTGGTCCGTGTTTCAAGACGGGTCGAGTGGCCGATCTACCACAGCACCACCGACTATTCCACCCTCGGTACAACATGCACTGGCAGCAACGCCAAACCATCCACCGCACGCGCCGCACCGCCGTCGGGCCTGCAGCACTACTCTGCAAGCAACACAACAGCCAGACGCGACGCTGCCGGTGGACAGCTGCGCGCACACCCACTGCACCTGTGACGTGCGTGCCGAGTACCATGAACATGACCACGAGCGAGTGGCCACAATGAGGCGGACAAACCCGATGCCTTGCACAGTCACCTTCACTGCCGCGGCCCGCCGAGTCACCCGCATCGCTCCCAGCCAGCCACAGTGCAGGAGGAGAGCAGGAGAGCAACCCGTTGAGACAGGTAGCACACGCTGACACGCAGCAGCACCAAGGCACCGCTACGCCGTCTACTAATCCCATCCGCGATCGTGTTCACCTGACCCAACCAACCCCACCCCCCTACCGTGCCTACTCACCTACCGCCGCCGCCACCACCACCACCACCATCGCCATCACGACGACGGCGACGACGATGGCTAGCAAGGAGTAGAAGTAGAGCACGAAGAGCGGAAGAGTGCAGTAGGGCAACAACCAGGAGGACACGACTCGACCACAACAGACTGGCAATTCCACCGGTCGTGGTGTTCGCCACAGAGAAAATGCACCGGCTGAAAGGCCCACACACAAACCAGCGGCATGCTCCGGCACCCACCCGGCACGCACCGCACCGACCGCCGCATTCACCGCAGTCTTGCACCGCCCCACTGCAAGAGGCGGAC
>MRSW03000477.1:15000-17500 GCA_001923025.3 Taenia multiceps
CCCTCCTACTCGACATCGCACTCCGCGCCCGCCACGCACACGCCGCCTGCCCGCCTGCCTGCCTGTTAGCCAGTCAGCCAGTCAGCCACGTGTACCAGCAGCTTGCGATGACGGCCCGGTATAGGTCCGACGCTCCAGCGCCATCCATTTTCAGGGCTGGTCAATTCGGCAGGTGAGTTGTTACACACTCCTTAGCGGATGCCGACTTCCATGGCCACCGCCCTGCTGTCTATATTAACCAACACCTTTTGTGGTATCTCATGAGCGTCAGCGTTAGGCACCTTAACCAGGCGTCTGGTTCATCCCACAGCGCCAGTTCTGCTTACCAAAAATGGCCCACTTGGCACCCACACATTCAACGCCCAACTCCACCATCGCCTGCAAGGCATGCATGCACGCGCGTGAAGCGAGCTGGACATCTCACCCATTTAAAGTTTGAGAATAGGTTGAGCTCGTTTCGAACCCAGCACCTCTAATCATTCGCTTTACCGGATAAAACTGATGCCAACGAGTGCCAGCTATCCTGAGGGAAACTTCGGAGGGAACCAGCTACTAGACGGTTCGATTAGTCTTTCGCCCCTATACTCACGTTTGACGATCGATTTGCACGTCAGAATCGCTACGGTCCTCCACCAGAGTTTCCTCTGGCTTCAACCTACGCAAGCATAGTTCACCATCTTTCGGGTCTCAACATGCGTGCTCATGCTCCGCCCCCGTGACGACGCATTGACCGCCAACCCGCTAGCCAACCGACCGACCGACCGACCGACCGACAACCAACCATCACACCATGGGACGGGCCGGTGATGCGCCCACCAACGCCCATAAAGCCGACGCGGCAGGATCTCACCTCGCTGCACCGCACCGCACTGCATGCATCCGTGCGACGCAGACTCCACTTTCACTGCGCCCCCACTGGGTTTCGTGCACACCCCTTGACTCGCACACATGTTAAACTCCTTGGTCCGTGTTTCAAGACGGGTCGAGTGGCCGATCTACCACAGCACCACCGACTATTCCACCCTCGGTACAACATGCACTGGCAGCAACGCCAAACCATCCACCGCACGCGCCGCACCGCCGTCGGGCCTGCAGCACTACTCTGCAAGCAACACAACAGCCAGACGCGACGCTGCCGGTGGACAGCTGCGCGCACACCCACTGCACCTGTGACGTGCGTGCCGAGTACCATGAACATGACCACGAGCGAGTGGCCACAATGAGGCGGACAAACCCGATGCCTTGCACAGTCACCTTCACTGCCGCGGCCCGCCGAGTCACCCGCATCGCTCCCAGCCAGCCACAGTGCAGGAGGAGAGCAGGAGAGCAACCCGTTGAGACAGGTAGCACACGCTGACACGCAGCAGCACCAAGGCACCGCTACGCCGTCTACTAATCCCATCCGCGATCGTGTTCACCTGACCCAACCAACCCCACCCCCCTACCGTGCCTACTCACCTACCGCCCCGCCACCACCACCACCACCATCGCCATCACGACGACGGCGACGACGATGGCTAGCAAGGAGTAGAAGTAGAGCACGAAGAGCGGAAGAGTGCAGTAGGGCAACAACCAGGAGGACACGACTCGACCACAACAGACTGGCAATTCCACCGGTCGTGGTGTTCGCCACAGAGAAAATGCACCGGCTGAAAGGCCCACACACAAACCAGCGGCATGCTCCGGCACCCACCCGGCACGCACCGCACCGACCGCCGCATTCACCGCAGTCTTGCACCGCCCCACTGCAAGAGGCGGACCGCCACGCACGCACGCACGCATGCAGCCACTCCAGCCGGCTGAATCCTCCAGGCTAGCAGCTTGACGCCACTCGTTTACCTGCATGCGGTTTCACGCACTCTTTACTCTCTCTTCAGAGTACTTTTCAACTTTCCCTCACGGTACTTGTTCGCTATCGGACTCGTGCCCGTATTTAGCCTTGGATGGAGTTTACCACCCACTTGGGGCTGCAATCTCAAACAACCCGACTCTGAGGCCGACCTGGTGAACCACCTCACTTGCCTGAGCCTCCACTCTCGCTTCTGCTACGGGCCTCTCACCCTCTATGGGCCATATCCACTCATTGCCATACTCAATGCTGGACTTCGAGCGGAGCGGTGGTCCCGCCAATCGACCCACACACCACATCGCCTAACAGCAAACCTGCCGCAGGCTTCGGCGCTGGGCTCCTCCCTCTTCACTCGCCGTTACTGAGGGAATCCTCGTTAGTTTCTTCTCCTCCGCTTATTGATATGCTTAAGTTCAGCGGGTACTCACGACTGATCCGAGGTCAGACAGACACGGACACACACACACACAGACCGACAGACAGGCACAACCCATCCGGCAGTACTGCAATACCGCAGCGCCGCACTGCACTAAATCATCACAGTCCACCTCGCGTGCGCAACGCGCCCAAATTACACGCACACTGGGCCACGCCTTGTGAACTGCGGCCAGCTGGCCGGCTGCCTGACTCACTCACTACCTACCAATGGCT
>MRSW03000478.1:10000-12500 GCA_001923025.3 Taenia multiceps
ACTCAGCCCTCAGAGCCAATCCTTTTCCCGAGGTTACGGATCCAATTTGCCGACTTCCCTTACCTACATTATTCTAGTGCCAGAGGCTCTTCACCTCGGAGACCTGATGCGGATATGGGTACGGCCTGCCACGAAAATAACCTCGCCTCCCTCGGATTTTCAAGGGCCCACAAGAGCTAACCGGACACCACAAGAGGGGTGGTGCTTTACGGAGGTGATACCCCTATCTCCGGACAACCCGATTCCAGGGGTGGTAACCGCCCTTACAAAGAAAAGAAAACTCTCCCGCAACTCTTGCCGACGTCTCCGAGTTCGTTTGCGTCACCGCGCCTGATGGTGCCCGCACACCAGCCAACTAGCCGACAGACAGACAGACAGACAGACAGTCAGACGGCTAGCCGACTAGCCACCGACACCACCCATCTCCGTGAGCAGGGTCGGGAATATTAACCCGATTCCCTTTCGCTCCGGGGAGCTGCCACTGCAAACACCACCACATACAACCACCACCGTCGTAAGCATGCAAGGCACCCCACAACTCTGCACCGAGTCACCGGATCACTTAGGACCGCCTGACCCATGGCCAACCGCTGTTCCCATGGAACCCTTCTCCACCTCGGCCCTCAAGGCTCTCACTTGAATATTTGCTACTACCACCAAGATCTGCACCCGTGGCGGCTCCACCCAAACTCACGCTCGAGGCTTCCACGCTCACCACGGCGACCCTCCTACTCGACATCGCACTCCGCGCCCGCCACGCACACGCCGCCTGCCCGCCTGCCTGCCTGTTAGCCAGTCAGCCAGTCAGCCACGTGTACCAGCAGCTTGCGATGACGGCCCGGTATAGGTCCGACGCTCCAGCGCCATCCATTTTCAGGGCTGGTCAATTCGGCAGGTGAGTTGTTACACACTCCTTAGCGGATGCCGACTTCCATGGCCACCGCCCTGCTGTCTATATTAACCAACACCTTTTGTGGTATCTCATGAGCGTCAGCGTTAGGCACCTTAACCAGGCGTCTGGTTCATCCCACAGCGCCAGTTCTGCTTACCAAAAATGGCCCACTTGGCACCCACACATTCAACGCCCAACTCCACCATCGCCTGCAAGGCATGCATGCACGCGCGTGAAGCGAGCTGGACATCTCACCCATTTAAAGTTTGAGAATAGGTTGAGCTCGTTTCGAACCCAGCACCTCTAATCATTCGCTTTACCGGATAAAACTGATGCCAACGAGTGCCAGCTATCCTGAGGGAAACTTCGGAGGGAACCAGCTACTAGACGGTTCGATTAGTCTTTCGCCCCTATACTCACGTTTGACGATCGATTTGCACGTCAGAATCGCTACGGTCCTCCACCAGAGTTTCCTCTGGCTTCAACCTACGCAAGCATAGTTCACCATCTTTCGGGTCTCAACATGCGTGCTCATGCTCCGCCCCCGTGACGACGCATTGACCGCCAACCCGCTAGCCAACCGACCGACCGACCGACCGACCGACAACCAACCATCACACCATGGGACGGGCCGGTGATGCGCCCACCAACGCCCATAAAGCCGACGCGGCAGGATCTCACCTCGCTGCACCGCACCGCACTGCATGCATCCGTGCGACGCAGACTCCACTTTCACTGCGCCCCCACTGGGTTTCGTGCACACCCCTTGACTCGCACACATGTTAAACTCCTTGGTCCGTGTTTCAAGACGGGTCGAGTGGCCGATCTACCACAGCACCACCGACTATTCCACCCTCGGTACAACATGCACTGGCAGCAACGCCAAACCATCCACCGCACGCGCCGCACCGCCGTCGGGCCTGCAGCACTACTCTGCAAGCAACACAACAGCCAGACGCGACGCTGCCGGTGGACAGCTGCGCGCACACCCACTGCACCTGTGACGTGCGTGCCGAGTACCATGAACATGACCACGAGCGAGTGGCCACAATGAGGCGGACAAACCCGATGCCTTGCACAGTCACCTTCACTGCCGCGGCCCGCCGAGTCACCCGCATCGCTCCCAGCCAGCCACAGTGCAGGAGGAGAGCAGGAGAGCAACCCGTTGAGACAGGTAGCACACGCTGACACGCAGCAGCACCAAGGCACCGCTACGCCGTCTACTAATCCCATCCGCGATCGTGTTCACCTGACCCAACCAACCCCACCCCCCTACCGTGCCTACTCACCTACCGCCGCCGCCACCACCACCACCACCATCGCCATCACGACGACGGCGACGACGATGGCTAGCAAGGAGTAGAAGTAGAGCACGAAGAGCGGAAGAGTGCAGTAGGGCAACAACCAGGAGGACACGACTCGACCACAACAGACTGGCAATTCCACCGGTCGTGGTGTTCGCCACAGAGAAAATGCACCGGCTGAAAGGCCCACACACAAACCAGCGGCATGCTCCGGCACCCACCCGGCACGCACCGCACCGACCGCCGCATTCACCGCAGTCTTGCACCGCCCCACTGCAAGAGGCGGACCGCCACGCACGCACGC
>MRSW03000478.1:17500-20212 GCA_001923025.3 Taenia multiceps
GCACACGCCGCCTGCCCGCCTGCCTGCCTGTTAGCCAGTCAGCCAGTCAGCCACGTGTACCAGCAGCTTGCGATGACGGCCCGGTATAGGTCCGACGCTCCAGCGCCATCCATTTTCAGGGCTGGTCAATTCGGCAGGTGAGTTGTTACACACTCCTTAGCGGATGCCGACTTCCATGGCCACCGCCCTGCTGTCTATATTAACCAACACCTTTTGTGGTATCTCATGAGCGTCAGCGTTAGGCACCTTAACCAGGCGTCTGGTTCATCCCACAGCGCCAGTTCTGCTTACCAAAAATGGCCCACTTGGCACCCACACATTCAACGCCCAACTCCACCATCGCCTGCAAGGCATGCATGCACGCGCGTGAAGCGAGCTGGACATCTCACCCATTTAAAGTTTGAGAATAGGTTGAGCTCGTTTCGAACCCAGCACCTCTAATCATTCGCTTTACCGGATAAAACTGATGCCAACGAGTGCCAGCTATCCTGAGGGAAACTTCGGAGGGAACCAGCTACTAGACGGTTCGATTAGTCTTTCGCCCCTATACTCACGTTTGACGATCGATTTGCACGTCAGAATCGCTACGGTCCTCCACCAGAGTTTCCTCTGGCTTCAACCTACGCAAGCATAGTTCACCATCTTTCGGGTCTCAACATGCGTGCTCATGCTCCGCCCCCGTGACGACGCATTGACCGCCAACCCGCTAGCCAACCGACCGACCGACCGACGACCGACAACCAACCATCACACCATGGGACGGGCCGGTGATGCGCCCACCAACGCCCATAAAGCCGACGCGGCAGGATCTCACCTCGCTGCACCGCACCGCACTGCATGCATCCGTGCGACGCAGACTCCACTTTCACTGCGCCCCCTGGGTTTCGTGCACACCCCTTGACTCGCACACATGTTAAACTCCTTGGTCCGTGTTTCAAGACGGGTCGAGTGGCCGATCTACCACAGCACCACCGACTATTCCACCCTCGGTACAACATGCACTGGCAGCAACGCCAAACCATCCACCGCACGCGCCGCACCGCCGTCGGGCCTGCAGCACTACTCTGCAAGCAACACAACAGCCAGACGCGACGCTGCCGGTGGACAGCTGCGCGCACACCCACTGCACCTGTGACGTGCGTGCCGAGTACCATGAACATGACCACGAGCGAGTGGCCACAATGAGGCGGACAAACCCGATGCCTTGCACAGTCACCTTCACTGCCGCGGCCCGCCGAGTCACCCGCATCGCTCCCAGCCAGCCACAGTGCAGGAGGAGAGCAGGAGAGCAACCCGTTGAGACAGGTAGCACACGCTGACACGCAGCAGCACCAAGGCACCGCTACGCCGTCTACTAATCCCATCCGCGATCGTGTTCACCTGACCCAACCAACCCCACCCCCCTACCGTGCCTACTCACCTACCGCCGCCGCCACCACCACCACCACCATCGCCATCACGACGACGGCGACGACGATGGCTAGCAAGGAGTAGAAGTAGAGCACGAAGAGCGGAAGAGTGCAGTAGGGCAACAACCAGGAGGACACGACTCGACCACAACAGACTGGCAATTCCACCGGTCGTGGTGTTCGCCACAGAGAAAATGCACCGGCTGAAAGGCCCACACAAACCAGCGGCATGCTCCGGCACCCACCCGGCACGCACCGCACCGACCGCCGCATTCACCGCAGTCTTGCACCGCCCCACTGCAAGAGGCGGACCGCCACGCACGCACGCACGCATGCAGCCACTCCAGCCGGCTGAATCCTCCAGGCTAGCAGCTTGACGCCACTCGTTTACCTGCATGCGGTTTCACGCACTCTTTACTCTCTCTTCAGAGTACTTTTCAACTTTCCCTCACGGTACTTGTTCGCTATCGGACTCGTGCCCGTATTTAGCCTTGGATGGAGTTTACCACCCACTTGGGGCAATCTCAAACAACCCGACTCTGAGGCGACCTGGTGAACCACCTCACTTGCCTGAGCCTCCACTCTCGCTTCTGCTACGGGCCTCTCACCCTCTATGGGCCATATCCACTCATTGCCATACTCAATGCTGGACTTCGAGCGGAGCGGTGGTCCCGCCAATCGACCCACACACCACATCGCCTAACAGCAAACCTGCCGCAGGCTTCGGCGCTGGGCTCCTCCCTCTTCACTCGCCGTTACTGAGGGAATCCTCGTTAGTTTCTTCTCCTCCGCTTATTGATATGCTTAAGTTCAGCGGGTACTCACGACTGATCCGAGGTCAGACAGACACGGACACACACACACACAGACCGACAGACAGGCACAACCCATCCGGCAGTACTGCAATACCGCAGCGCCGCACTGCACTAAATCATCACAGTCCACTCGCGTGCGCAACGCGCCCAAATTACACGCACACTGGGCCACGCCTTGTGAACTGCGGCCAGCTGGCCGGCTGCCTGACTCACTCACTACCTACCAATGGCTCTGCCACCACCACCGCCAGCGCCACCGCCACCGCCAACAACAGCGCACCAACTTGCAACCCGAAGCGGTAAGGACGCAAACGAGGGAACCTAGGCGGAGCACAGCACAGCACAGCACAGCACAGCACAAAGCACAGCACAGCACAGCACAGCAAACGCGCCAACAGCCCCACCGCGCGCAACACATGACACGCGCTGCACCTTACGTTAGAGAGAAGCTGCACCCACCAGCGGAACAGCGATCTCCCAAGCCACTG